>CM070605.1:4320479-4577641 GCA_036346395.1 Hsuehochloa calcarea | reverse complement strand
TTGTATTTGTATTAAAAAATATAGATATGAATATGGTATAAAATTTTATCATTCGAAATGTTATTTGATCCGCTCTATTTGTATTTGTTTTCTAATGCGATAAACAATATGCATATTTTATCGTGGTATGGCTAATTAGTTTGATGAGTATTTTTAGTTTAATATGAATCTATGTTTTAAAGTGAAATAGATAAACTCGAATAATTAAATGTGTTATATACAAGGATAAAATATCATAAATATCTTGTCATTACGTTAGTTATAAAGATATTCGAATCTAACCGAATTGAATATGTATTCGATTTGTATTCATTACATCATTCGATTTATCTTTGTATTCGATAATATTTAAATTCATATTCGCATTCATTTAAAAAATACAAATACAAAAACGATAAGATAAATGTTGATTGAAGCCTACAAGGCATCCGGAGGGGCACATGTTGTCTCATTCAGCACACGTGTGTACCCTTCCTGAAATAATTCGGATGAGCACGAGCGAGGCTAGAACGCTGGTGGGCTCGGAGCGTCCACGTGGCATGTGCTCGTAGCGAACGGAGCTACGCTAAGTTCTCCTAACGGATCTACGGCTGGCTTCATGACGCCATTATGCTTTCGCGCTTCTTGAGGTTTTATGGGCTCTTGAGGCAGGAGTGGCATCCAAAGTTCCAATCTTGCACATTTCATATTTTGCATGCTCATGTGGTTTGCATATGCACTAACTTGAAATTTATGCCACCTTTTGAAATTGCCAATTTTGCTTGATACATAGTATTAAAAAGATATATAAGCGTGTGCTTTGAATTTCCATAAAACTGAGTCTACGAAAAGGATCCCCATAAAATCATTTAGGTTGCGTTTTGTATGGGACCTCAATATTGTCAGTTTTAAACCCGAGCACATAGAGTACGTGTTGGAGAAATTTTTAGACAGTATTTAAGCATGCAGTGGCAGAGTCTGTGGTGCCGATGCCCTATATGTTACCTCATATGGTCGCTACAATATAATTAGTCAGCTTGCTTCAAAGAATTGATAAAAAAAAAACCTGATTAATCAGCTTTAACAAGCAATAGTTCCCCACGCACCATTGCATGGAGTGGTTTTTGGATCACCCTCGTGCGCAAGCATCCGGCCCATGACCATCCCTCTTAGGGCTTGTTTAGATACATTATGATCCGACTCAATCCCTTCGAATTAACTCAGAATTTGAATAAAAATTTCTTCCAATCCAAATAAATTAGTTCTAATCACCCTCTATCCAAACAACCCTTACACGACGCAACTATCCACCCTGCGTTGAAATTTGTCTGTTTAGCAAATGAGTACATGATTTTTAGCAAATACCAAATGATTTGTTCAATTCCCTCAACGAATTGCTTTGTCGATTGACAGTGGATTATTTTCATCAACTAATTGGCCCGCGTCATCTACAAAAATATCTTGAGGGCCCATGTAATGGAGTACCAACAACACATTCTTTGCCATCTTCATCTTTGTCACACGTACGTGGCCTAACTACCATGTCTTTTAGGGAACAAAGGAGAGCTCATCGTCCCGGGATGGAGGTTGGAGACTGCAAATTTTTATTTAGGCTATGCTTTAATTATAGAGGTTACTATTGTATCCATTATAGCGGTAGATGTAAGGTTGGTGGTCATACCGTCCCTCATATGGAGGAGAAAGATGGCGGGTTTGTTTGGTTAATTGAAGGCATGGCCAGCGTGTTTGGCAAAAAGTGACGCTGGGAAGTAGTTTGGAAATTTGATGTTATACGTGCAAGCACAACACTGCTATATATATATATATCCTAGATTTGACTGGTTGTGCCTTCGTTTTCTAGGCGACTTAAATATGCTTTTGTTTCTTCTATTAACCATAATACAAGGCGATTGGCCAAACGAGTCAAGCGCGGAGACGAGATCAAACATGGTTCACGAGTTACGACTAAAGGAATCAAGTAGGAGATTATTAAGGAGCATGGTGTCCCACATGGATTATATGATGGTATCGTCACATCATATGTTAATATTAAGAGACATCAAGTGCACTAACCCTTAAATTAACCCTTAAATGGACCATTCTTGGACCTCCCTCGCTCACACAAGTTAAAAGAACCCAAATATATGGTTTCCAAGTTTAAAAACCTATTGACACACACCTTGTTGCAAGTTTATGGTGTTATAGCACAATTGACTATTTCCTACCATACAGTGGTCTATCCAGCGTCAGGTCCAGAACAAGCTGAACCAGCACACATTAGCCTCTTATCATAAGACGAACTTTGAGCAACCAACAGATAAACGGAAGTGATCAACGTGTTGGAACCGGCGACGGTTCTTTACGCAAGAGAACAATCACAATAAATATATAATAAATATGTGAATTATTTTACAAGGTTCGGCAAAGTTTACGTCCTCGGGAGTCAAATCGCGACGGCCCGTTCGTATGAGGAGTTTTTTTTTCTTTCTGATTAGGGTTACAAGAGGTTGACGGTATATATTTATACCCCGATTACATGTTCGACTCGGACTCATAGTCCGTATCGCGGAGCCCCCCCCCCCCTCCCGGCACCCCCAACCCACAATATTTCATAACCCCATGCAACCGCGTCTCCACTGTAGGGTTGTATCCAGAAAGCATGCGCTGCGCTCCCGCTTTCCGGACACATCCTCTTCTTTTCACCTTGTTATATATAAACTATACATAATACAACACAACACAACATACATAATTAATATAGGCAATTACGTGTGAGCCTCGTCTAACAGTTAGAGGAGGAAAAAACTATGGAGAAAAGGGCCCAGACCAGATCTTTCACCATAGACTATAATGGATACATAAGAGTCTTCTCTAGTATCTCTAGAGAAACCAACAGCATCATTAACAAAGCAACGTAGCATAACCTTGGTATAACAACAATAGCAACAATTCTAAAGCAAGATCTGACAGAGATAGCCCTCAGCTAAAACAAAGACATAACATTTTTGTTCTCTCTTTTAAGTTCAGGTCACACTGAGCGAACCACAAATTCAAATTGCATTAAACTAGCAGATAAATAGATCCACGAGCTCCTCGTAAGATGACAAAATTTCAACCAAAATGGACATCATTTCACTGTGCAAACAGTCTTCGCTCAGAATTGCATGGTATGAATCTACGATTGTACGGGCTGCCCAACAACTTTCCCTCAATCTGATGCATATGCTCCATCGCTACAGCACAAACTCTATGTAGAGGCGTTTTTTAATACAGTAGATACGTTTTTTTTTTCTTATATCAACATACTGTTGCAGAGACATGAATAAAAACATCACATAAGTGTCTTCCTATGCATCGTCGCTGCGACTCTTATATTCTTTGTAACGTTCTATGGAGACACTTTATTGTGTGTCTAAGAAGATAGAGATATTACATAGAGGCGTTAAATTATACCACTAGTATAGTGAGTCACAGAAATAAAATATAAAAAAATGTGGACTCTTGTAAATATTGGTACTCAAACTCTAGACCTCATAGTAATACTTCTATTAGACTTGTTGCACTAACCACCTCAATCTCATATGTTTAGTTGTGTGTTGTAATATTTATATATAGTTCTTTTAACACATATCAACCACCGAAAAACGTCTCTAGAGAGTTGAAAAGTGTCTAAAAAATGTATTTACACAACAAAAAAATTAGGTGAAGTAGAGAGCATCTAAAAAACGTCTCTACAAGATAAAATTCTGCATGTTTCTCGAAAATGCTTCAAAAACAGTCTCTAACATACAATTTTTCAAGGGTGATTTTTAAAGAATCTCTATAAAGCGTCTCTAGACTATAGAACTTCTTATTTTAGAGATAAATTAAAAAAATGTCTCTACAAAAGTGCCTCTATAGGGTTGTTTCTTATCGTGCAATCGTCGAAATAAATCAACTGTATAAATCAAAGATATATAAGCGAAGAACACGTTGATCAAATCTGGAGGTGATCAGACAAAATAACCACTCCGACTGTCTTCTCGTTGAGAAAATTACTCAGGCACTTGAGTAGGAAAAAGTGCTACACCTTCTTCCTCCCTTCTATTGTCTCGCTTTGGCAGTTGGCACAACCCACCCACCCACCCATCGATCACTAGGGCAAGTGTTTGGTTTTTGTACCGCCTCCTCTTTCTAGCGGTAGGACCCATCGATCACTAGGACCGTACTTCTTCATAGTTCATTCCGATGGCATGCCTTGCATTTTCCGTTGTAGATTCGTGGGGCGCACGCGTTCAGTTGTAGGTGTAGCTCAGCTAGCTGCGCAATACAATCCAAATTAAACAAGCCCAACAAATCAGTGTAGCTCTGACTCAATCCACCAGCTAGGCAACGGAAACTTTGTCTTTTAGTTCGTCGAGAAATGGTCTCAACACTTGCACAAGTAGCTTCTGTAACTTCCTACGAATGGACACACGTCGTTACCGGAGATTACTTGTTAATTGCTTGGAACAAGCAATCCCCGAAAGGTGCCGTTCGACCGATCGATATCTTTATAAACAAAGGCAGAAGCTCTAACGTTAATTTCAAAAAAGAGAGAGAAATACACATGTCCAAACATCGTAGACACCAACACTGGCCTCACGAGGGGAGACACCAACATTGGAAAGGACTCCAAAACCTATTAAAAAAAAACTAATGGCACCCACAACACAAGCACAACCTTATTTAGACCAGTTTAAAATACAAGAATTTTATATAATTCCAAACGGAGCCTGAGATCTACAGAAATTTTAGAAAAATTTCGTAAGAGTTCTTATTTTTTTTGCATGTTGGTTGTGCACACAACCTGCGTTCAAACGAGCCTAGCTAACACTTTATTTATGTGTTGATGTGACGTGAGCCCATTTTCTGATCACATCGTGGAGTTTTTGGCACATATGATACTACTACCGGGCATAATAACAAATTTGACACAGTCGTGGCTATAATGTAAAAATTACGAGCTTTGGTGGCGGCGCGTAGCCAAGTTCGGTCCCTAGGGGCCCAGACTCCACCTCCACTGTGCCCTAGGAGTCCGGACTTCCCCTCCATCGTGTCCCAGGGGATCTGGCTACTCTCGTCCATTCATAAGGAAGCTGGCGGGCACCTTCGTGCGCCACGTAGCAAGTCCGTACCTTGGGGACCGAACCTAGCTCATTGTGCCCCCAGGGCACGGTGCTTCCATCTCCGTTGCCCCAGGGCACGATCTTGCTTCACCTTTGTAATTTCTGCGTGCATGCAAAGCTTCCCGCGTGAGAAAGAATGGGGTCGCTTGCTGCCGCGCCACGACCCTACACCCCTCGCATGCCTGCGTGGGAGGGAATCAATTGACTCCCTCCGTCCCATCACATCCATGCATGCAAAAAAAAAGCCCGCGCGAGAGGAAATTCGATTCCCTGCCATCGTTTCGCAGTCGGGTGAAATTTTTGGTTCGCACGGCTATAAAATTCGAATCTCTCTTGTTCTCGCTCGGCGTAGAGATACAGAGAGAATAAAGCTAGCGAGACAGAGTGTTGTCACGTCACTCTGAAAAGTTTATGCGACAGAGTTTTGTCTTTTCTATTTGAAAAAATGATGTGGCATAGTGTTGTCATGTCACTCTGAAAAGTTTGCGAGCGGAGTTTGGTCTTTTCGGTCTGAAAAGCTAGGTAGGGGGAGTGTTGTCATGTTGATGTGAAAAACCAGCGTTATATTATGGTTAAATACAGGTGAGTAGCTTGCACGGGTAGATAGACTGTTTTCTTTTGAATTACACCCCCAGTCAATAGTTACAGAAAAAATGAGAGATGTCGGTACCATTATGTCACACCAAGGGAACTGGTGCTTAGTCCTGTCACGCTAGGATGCTTAGTCCTGTCACGCTAGGAGTCCTAGCATGACAGGACCATCTTGTCACGCTAATTCCCCTACCGTGATAGAACAATGCTGCCACACTTGGGTTTGTGCAGTTCCAGAGGAGTTGCAAAATCATTGTCGCTCTCTGGTGCTAAGTCCTGTCACGCCAGGAGTCCTAGCGTGACGGGACCATTTTGTCACACCGAGGCTGGCGTGGCGATGGCTAAAGCAGAACACAACAACCTCTATGCATGTGTCCAATCAATCATTTTATTCAATCAGATCATGCATGTCATGTACTCCGTGCAATCACCCATTCTTTCAATCAAAAATAGTCAAGTCATCTATTCATTCAACAGATAATTTCACACAAGAAAGAGAGTTTAATTCATCCATTCAGTCAACCAGAAATAACATCTACGAGGATATATGCATATATTCATAAATGTCGCCATCCATCCATTGAAACTGAAATGTTCTATTAATACATGACATGACATCATTACATCACTTGCGCTTTCTCGGACCCGTTCCCGGTGTGAACCTTGTAGCTGGATGTTCGCTGCGTGTTCCCTCGACAACATTGACCAAAATGATGTCCGCGCAATCACGACGTTTACGGCACGGAGGCGTGGCTAGCGTCAGTTGAGTCACGGTCGGTGCCCCGACAAGGTCCAAGAGTACCATCTTATCGGGCAACTTGGCATCCACGTCATTGTCGTCCTCCTCGTCGTCGTCTCGTGCAACCGAAGCAGATGTCGTTGCCCGCGATATTGTAGCACGCGAGGAGCCACTCCGAGCTGGGGCAGGTTGAACGACATCTCCAACCGCCGCCGTGTAGTTCATTTTTGTTGCCATTCGGTGGCATCGATGGTGAACCATTTACAAGGTCAACAAAAAGGATACTACAGTTTAATAAAAAAAAAATAACATGGATACACAAAAAGATACCCAAGTTTAATAATAAAAAACATGGATAATGTGTCTCAAAAATGCATTCCATTTTACAGGTCGAACCCATTTTACAATCGGCCTTGTGGTTTTATCAATATGTGTACATATGCTAAAAGATGGTCTGAAGATAATGGGTTACAGGAAAAGATCATTTTGTAGTGGCATACGCACACTAAACCTAGATCAGTTCAGTCAACTCACTTGTTACTATGTACTGCTAGTAGAATTTTGGGATCTTAAAACCCAAATCAGTTCAGTCATCTCATTTGAGTATTAAAGATAGGATATTGATTTCTATTTTATTTAGCCAACTACATGTGTTGAATAACTTGTTAACAAAATTCAGGTTGTATACTATGATTAGATGTAGCCATCGACAAATAGAACATATGGTAAAGTGCAACGAATCAGCGACATCTATCTATGTGCCTATCGTTTCGTTATTAAGCTCTGCCCTTTTTGGAAAAGTATGAAACACATGGGCAAAAGGCGCAGCGCGTCATATACTATGAATTGTACCTGGAAGGACCAATCTTACGTTGCAGCTATGCTATGTTTCAGAATTCTTATATGCTTTCAATAAGCATCTATGTTGTCAAATACATACATGTGGTCTAAAGAAGCGAGGTTGATGATGGTTGTTGGCCCGATCTTTCGATGTGAAGGATAAATTCCGATTGGATGATGATTAACTCTCATGATCCAGGCTACGAACACAATACGCATGAATCAAGCAATCGCTGAACTAACAACCAAGTCGTTATCAACCGTGCTAAAGACCTAATTGACCTGGTCATGAGGATCAATTCCTTCAAGCAATCGAAGAACAAGCAAAAACGAGGTAACAAACGATCTAAATTGCAAATATATGATTGCGTTCAAAAGGGGGGATTCCGCAGAGATTCTTTACGGTCGGTCTAGTCGACACAAGCGAAGAACAAGAGTTTTCCAATGGAGAAACTAAGAAAACGAAATCCACAAACCGTAAGGATGGCGGCCACATATGAAGGAGGAAGAGAAGAAGGGAGGGGCAGTGACACTGTTCACATGAAACAGTATAGCCCTAGGGTTACAAGGCCCATGGGCCCAAGAGGAGGTGGCGCAACACCTTTGCTCTCGAAATTAGAATCAGCGTTGGACTCTTTTGGCTATTACAGCGCGTTCAGAAGGAATTTGAATATGAGGCTAGATCATTTGGAAAGAGAACGAGATAAGCTTTCCATCAAGTACTTGTGGAGCTCCAATGGACTTTGTATGTGAAAGTTATGCACATTTGAAGTCAATGTTGTCTCCAAAGGCCGAATCAGATTTCAAAACGTGCCCAACACGAACTCTTGCTTGGGTTGGTCAAAAAGTGACGTGATGCTACAAAAAAATATATTTTTATAATTAGGTAGCATCATATAATTCATATAAAATAAAGACACTCCTTAAAACGAGCTCACTTGATAATTTAAGTAAAGCATGCGAGCTCTTGTAATTGGAACAATAAGCATAACAAATATAGTTGTATCCATAGGGGTCATATCCCCATCATCCTCCCCTTCTTGAAAACAAAGCCGTCCTCAGCTTTTGATATGCTGAAAATAGGGTAATAAAGAAGCTGAAAGATCTAGACCCACCATTATGAGTTAATGGATTGTTTTGGTGATTAATGACAAATCCAAATATGAGACTAACTCTTTTATCAAGTATTATCTTTGTGTAGTCTCATTTGGATATAAAGGTGAAACACAACGAGGTATGCAATCGACATCTCAATCTTATATATTGTTGCATTTCTCGGATCCAAAATATAGGATTGAACTCAACCTTAAGTCAAACTTGAATATGTGCATATGACCTTATTATACATTTGTGTATGCACACATTTAGGGGGAGTTTTATCCTATACTTTGTGGTTTCATTTGTATTGATCCATATTCCATTTTCCACATATATTGGGATCTTTACGTTGAAACAAAACCTTTGAGTATACAAAACTTGTGTAGTTCTTGTATACTCATGTTAAATATATATAACTTGTGTAGTTTATATACTCAATTGTTCTCTCATTTATCATCATTAAATTTATGAAAATTTAAGTGGTTATCATCAATTACCAAGAGGAAAAGATTGAGGTATCTTGTCCCACCATTATGAGTTAATGGTATGGTGTGGTAATTAATGATGATCACATTGTGGAACTAACATTTTCCATGAGTTGGATATACGAGGTTATGTTCGGGATGATGAAGACTTGGGATGATCATGAGTTGATCATCAAGTCAAGAGCTTAGTGTAAATGATGCATCATGAGTTGATGCTTATCAAGAAGAGATGATCATGAGTTGATCATCAAGACAAGAAGACCCATCATGTGTTGATGGAGGTCAAGTGAAGGATTGCATCATGTGTTGATGCATGTGAAGACTTCGGGATGGAGAAATCATCACGTGTTGATGATGTTCAAGACAAGATCCAAGTGAAGAAATCATCATGAGTTGATGAGTGTCAAAGTTAAAGACCGGACTTGAAGTGTTGATGTGCGTCATCAAGCTTCAAGAAGATGCAAGGCAAAGGTATGACTAGCTAGGGCTAAGGATGTGTTCCTAGTCTTTTACCGGTCTTGGTGTTTGGTTGGAAGACCGGATTGCTAGTATAGGTTGCCGTACTATTAAGAGGGGTCTTAACTAGTAGTTTGAGTTAGTCATGTGTTGATAGCTCATTATATTTGCTCTAGCTCATCTAGGCATGATGCTATTTATTTGCGAATGTGTTTTGCAAATAATCAAGGCTCATGCATAACCCTTGTAGCATGTGACTTAAGTTTGCAAATGCGTTTTGCAAATGGTGTAAGTCCATGCACCTTATTCCTTGTGATGAGTATTCTAAGGGTTAGCAAATGTGTTTTGTAACCTCACGAGAATACCATCTTTGAATCCTGTCGAAGATTGCATTCAAATGAGCTAATGTGTTGTGCCATTTGAAGTAGAGCAATGGAGTTGGATCACATGAAATGCTATGGTCGGACCGGCGGTGGTCACCGTCGGGCCGTGGCAAATCGGTCCGGCCGGTGTGCTGCAAGCGGTCGACCGGTTTGACTTGAACCGATTTCCTTGTGCGGAAGTTCGCTATTGTAAAATCAGACTTCAGCGGTGAGGAAGTTCGGAGTTCGGCGAGCGGTTTTCGAGAGCCCTTTTTGGGACTTAGCCAATTCGCGACGGCGGTCGGGCCGGCGGCACGGTGATCGGACCGATATCCGTGGTCGGGTCGCGGCCGGTGCATGGCGGTCGAGGCCGGCCAAAAGCAACGGCTACTTTCTAGCCGTTGGCGCATAGGCGATCCGGCCGCCATTGGTTGGCGATCGGGCCGGCCTGAAGTTTTTTGATGGAATCTTCTACCCAGCGGCTAGTTTTTGTGTGTGGGCTATATATAGACACCTTGGCGGTTGGGAGAAGTTCTTTAGTGCCATTGTTAAGTGATACACTCATTCTTTGAGCTAAGAGCAAGTCTCTATTCTCTTTTGTGCATGTGTTGCACTTGGTGAGATTAGAGAGCAAACCCTAAGTGCATGTGTTGCCTTAGGTAGTGGATTGTGTATCCACATGGCGTTGACACTTGATTAGTTCAAGTGAAAGTTCGGTTGTTACTCTTGGTGTTTGCCGACACCTAGGCAGGCGTGGGCGTCGTGCTCGGTGACCTTCTCAAGAAGCTTGTGAGAAGGCCCGCGGTTGTGAGTGGTTTGGTGCTCGCCATCTCGGAGTGGAGGAAGAGCAACCATAGTTGAGCGAGGTGTTGGTTGGTTTGGAACCGGTCCTAGTGTTGGACTTACCTCGGTGTGTGCTCATTTGAGGCCGGTCCAGCGGGTTGGGCTTACCTCAACGTGGATTAGGGAGACCAAGCAAGTCTCCGAACACCACGGTAAAACATAATCGTGTCATCTAGTTTTTACTTGTGCTTTACTTTGAGCAATTTACATTCTTGCTTTAATTGCTTACATATCTTGTATGTTTGCTCATATTGTATTGTGTTCATATTATCGGTGCACTTAGTTGAGCCTAGTTGATTTAGGTTTTAATTGTGCAAAACCATTTGGCTATTAGCTTCCGCATTTATATATTGGTTTAGCGCGAAAGATTTTTAAAACCGCCTATTCACCCCCCTCTAGTCGGCCACCTCGATCTTACAGAAGCCAAGGTGCATGCATGATATATGTATATGTCATATGTTTTAACGTTTCTTTGTTATTGCACAATTAATATTAGAAAACAACAGCGATTATAAAATCTCATTGTATTATTACCCCAAGAATAATCATATATGTTAATGAGTAAAATAAAAGTTCTCACACAACAATTATTGTAACTAGTTTTGTAAATGTAAGTGAAGCATTTATGCAATTCAAATATCTGAAGTTGTAAACTTGCAGTGGTAGCACATATGGGCAAATCTACAACTTTTAGAATGAAACAAAGCTCATCCATATAATCAGATTTCAATCGAGCAATAGCAAATTCATTTAGCAAGGGTAAAAAGATTTGTAAGTTCTTTCATATTTTGACATCATTATTCATATTATCAATACTAGATGGTGCAAAAAGAGATGAACACATAGGCATTGGATGATCACTAAATTTTATTTTTCTCTCACAATGAACAAGATTCGGCACACAAGAATTGTGGTTCAAAACAACAAGTTTCAATTCATCCATGTGATCACACGTTATGCATATTCGATATACAAGAAATCGATTGTCTATATCATAATCTCTAATAAAATTAAACTTATATCTAGGAGTATAACACTAAGCAAGGATTGCGAACATGCAATTTCAAAACTTTCTCCATAGCATGTAACAATTTCATATGTGAATCCAACATAATATAGCATAAAGAATCAACAAGAGAAATTCCAGTCAAAACTTTTTTATGTCTAACCAATTCTAAATGATCTTTATATGCGATTAGATCATCACATGAAACACTCAAAACACTCAAAACAACAAGCAATTTAATTATTTTATCACATGGTGCACCCAAGTCAGTAGATAAATCAATAATTTTATCAAAATATGCACTCAATTCAGCAGGCAAATCAATCAAATTATCATATGATTCATGCATATTCTTAATAATATCAGATTATGTAACTTGAAAAATTAATATCTACCTTCTCAACACTAGGTTCCTTCACCTCATGTGATGCAAAAGTATTAAAAAAGAAATATCATTCAACTCATCGCTAGCATGGATCAATTGCACATTGAAATATTCAAAAATATTTATTTCAGCACATAGACTTGTAATTAAAATAGGAGAATGAATTTTAATTTCTAGTTGTGTCAAAGATTTATGCACGAATTAGCACACAACTCATTCTCAACACTCAAATCAACGCAATCTGAATTCTCTACTTGAAACATGTGCATATCAGAATTGTTTTTCACTAATTTTTTCTCTAAAATAGCATGAATAGTGGACAATTGTAGTTCTTCACAAGCATACTCATCTTGAGTGATGATAGCACCATGATCTTTACCTTTTTGAATTTCCTTAGATGATATAGGTGCAATCATCTCATCATCTTCCTTCTCAACCAATGCAGTCGGTGGTTCAATCAACTCATTCTCCTCTTCGGTATGGTTCTCAACTTCCTGCAAGTTGTTAGTCACAGAAAAAGACACAAACACAGGTTTGTTCTCACATTTTCTATCATCAAGCATTCGCAATTTCTCCTCGATCTGACGTTCAACATTACAGGCAAGTATAAAACAAATTAGAGAGAGAACGATATTCTTTGTGAACAAGAATGTCTGAATTGCTTGATTAAGGCCACTTAAAATCTATTATCTGTAACCGGGGATGTTCCTCTAAACCACAATGCAATAAACGAGTTTTCAATTCATGCTAGTTGTGGATATCATGGGGATATGCTCCAGATCTTAGGATGATGTGACAATTGGAAAAGGTATTAACGGTTTGTCGTTTCACGTGTTTTCAATAAAGTTTCAGATTTGTCAGGTGACGGGCGGACTGACCGGCCATAGCATGGCGGTCCGACCGATCCCAAATCGGTCGGACCGGCCATGGCGTGATCGGACCGCGATGACAAATGTGTCAAAATGAGTGGGCCAAAAATAGAGGTGTAGGCAAGAGAGAGGATTCTATTGCTCTTGGTCCTATAATTTTGGAGTCTCGATCAAAAGTTCTATTGGTTTAAAGTTTTGATGAGTTTGGATTTTCGGGAGTTGAAAATCGGCTAAGTCCTTTAGTGGTCGGACCGGCCTATAGTTAGCGATCCGGCCAAGCAAAGTGGCGATTCGGCCGGTCTGAGGCGGTCGGACCGATTGTCACTTGAACGTCGGCCTTCGTGGCGGCGTCGTTTGTTGGTTAGGTCAAAGTCATGAGTTTCAGTGCATATGTGTTGCATGATGCATGTTTTGACTAATGTGGGTCAAGTTGTGAAGAACTTATTTCCGAATTCGATTTGCTTGTCTATTGTTGTGCGGGTTGCTTGGTGGTCAACGACGGTCAGCGGCTAGGATGATCGGGACTATGCTTGGAGAGCGAGGTCGAGCGATCGGCGATGCGGGTGAGTCAATGAACTCAAGTATGGTGCAGAATAGACAAGGATGACCGAACGGACAGTTCGGTGCGACTGGTTTGATCAAGCGGCGCGTGAGTCGGTGCAAGTGCCATGATGGTTTCGGTGGGAGCCGGATGAGAGGGACTTGCCGACATGGAAAGTCGTTGATCAACCTACACGCGTGGCGGAAGCGGCGAAGTGCCGCGCGAGATGGACTCGGTCTCGGAGAAGGACCGAGAAGGGTATTTTGGTAATCTTACCAAATACCACCTTGGTGACCTTTTGCCAACCCGCGACGCAAGACGACGCAAAAGAGATGCGGTTTAGGTCAAGTGGTGTTGAAGACGGCGCTTTAAAATGCGTGCGTGTGCGACCCGTTTGTGTTGGGCCTTAACGGGAGCCCATTTAAGTTAATTTTCTAGAAGGTCTAAGTCTCCACTATAAATAGAGGAGGGAGGTGGCTGCACACCCTTCAACCCTTTTATTATTGTTGAAACCCTAGTTTTGCTTAGGGATAGGATTAGTGGAGGTTAGGGTTCTAGAGAGTTTTAATTTGATTTCATGCTCTTGGTGTGAGCT
The DNA here is from genome assembly GCA_036346395.1 of Hsuehochloa calcarea. Taxonomy (NCBI): domain Eukaryota; kingdom Viridiplantae; phylum Streptophyta; class Magnoliopsida; order Poales; family Poaceae; genus Hsuehochloa; species Hsuehochloa calcarea. Next base: position 4,563,705 of record CM070605.1, on the reverse strand, counting down.
TTGTCCTCCATTGATGGAGTGGCTGTAAACCCAAACCCTATCAAATCAATCCAAAGAAAGTTTGCTCAAAGATGTGTCTCTTTGTCTTTCTTCTCTCTATTTGGTGATTTTGAGTCTTTCTTTGATTCGTGAGTTTTTGATTGATTTCTTCACGTGATCTAGCTTGCTGTGACATGTGGGAACACATCTAGGATCATCTTGATCATCAATCACTCACGAGCAAGTTTTTGGATCTAGTTTTTGTTTTGACTCGGTTTTGAACCATCCTCCTCTCAAACTAAAAAATATTGTAACTTTTCCAAGGATCTTCACGATCTTCGATTGGAATAGGTTCCTGACATCCTAGAGAAGGTGTGTTCCAAGTTTCATCAAGTTTGGAGTTGTATATCAAAAGTTACATCTATTTACAACTTCGTTTTTTGGACTATTTTACTGTTCATCGACTGGAGGTCAGACCGCCCCTGGTGACCGGTCCGACCGCCAAGGTGACCGGTCCGACCGCCATTAACACAGAGGTCAGACCGTCCAACACTTAGAATTTTAGCCCATGTTAATTTTGGTTGTTTTGCTTCGGGGTTTAGATTGGATTCAATACTAGTCTTCCGCTGTACTGGTATATTGATCTTCATAGCTTCCATAGCTATTGGAGTGAAATTTGTATTGAATCTGATCTTAGTTGAAAAAGTGAATGTGCTCCTATTCACCCCCCTTTAGTCGTCTTTTCGGTCCAACACTAGTATTCCCTTACAGTTCTACTACATTGTTTTAAACGTTGTAATCTAGCTAGCAAAAAATCAGCATGATATTTAGGAACAATTTCATCTCTCAAAATTTCTATAATGCATTCCAAGTTTGATGTATTCTTCCATGTCTATCAAGATACTTACACCAAAGTAGTGCATCTTCAACAAAAATACTAGTGGTAGCTCTAATCTTTTGCTTATTAGACCAATCATAATATTCAATTTTTTTGTCTAATGCTATCTCCCAGTCAACATAGGCATCGGGATCGAATTTAACTGCAAAGGATGGCAAAGTGAGTTTAGTTTTACCCAACGTACTATCATGATCATGCACCTTCTATGGTGGAGAATCTTGTCTCAAGCTTACATCATTCTCGTGGACTTTCTGGCATGCCCGTTCAATGGATCAAAGAAGGCGTGGATCTATCTTGTATTCATCCTGTGAACCTACCATAGTTAGTAAAAAAGAAAGAAGCAAATCACAAGTATATGTTCCTATGAACTACTAGGATCTGGATGCTCAAAGTCGCTCACACTCAAGCTCGTACCACATTCTTACTGAGCAAATAGGCGGTGACCGATAACTAGTGTTAGTGTCAAACTCTCTCCGAAGATTGACAAAGTAATTACAAGCAATTGGTACCTGTACAATGGTAGAAGGTGGATCTAGGATAGGCTTTAGTATGGTACCAAGGATTAGCAATAATCAAATCAGTAAATACAAGTTGAAAAATTGTTCAAAGTACTAGCCCATATCGCTGATCCTAGTCAGATCATAGCTAGCTAACCAACGCCTACTAAGAGAAGTGTATGAACGCGCACACAAAGATTAAGGTGACTTGATGTAAGCAAATGAAATTCTCACACTAAGTGCTACGAGAGACGCTAGCCAACTACTCAAACTTCTGTCTAATGCACAAGATTGTTCACATGATGTAGAGCACAAAAAACAGTACAATGTGCAATGTAAACATCCCTCTAGTTTAAGTAGTAAACAATAGCTAGTCTCAAGAAATGAAAAAGCAAGGTTGTATATGGTTTATATATGCTTATTTGAAAGGTTTTGGCTAGATATACAACTTTGCAGTTGAGGCAAACTCCAACTTCCGAAGGAAAGACCGAAAGAAACGGCAAAAACAATACCTGAAAACTTGCGATGCGAATTTGAGGCTGAAGATGGCCGATTTTGGAGCCTTTAGAGGGCGAATAGATTTAGCTAGTCATTGTTTTTGGATGCATCTCATCGTTATCTTTCCAACAAGCACAAGAGCGTACAAATCGGACATGGTATGCAAAAGTTATGCCCGTTTTACTCAAGTTGTCTCAGAAACAGAATCTTCATTGGACTCGAAACCGACTCGGGTTTAAATTTGAAACTGCTATATCTTTAAAACCCGTGGGCCAAAATTACTAAATTTTTTTATGGAAGCTTGTGCTTATATGCCGAAGGACTCCACCAATTTTCACTGGGTTTGGCGAAGGTGTGATATGCTTTTCAATTTTCAGGAAGGTGGACACTCTTTTTTTGTCCTTCTCTTTTTTTCACCTCACAAAATGCAAACAAAAGAACCATATTATTTGCGGCAATGATCAAGGTGGAAACTAGACAACGATCAACAAGACAAAAACTAGAACTAGAAATCAGCAACTAGACACGACGATGCAATCAAAAATTCAATAAACAAAAACCGAAAAGAAAAATGGCAAGAGCTCAAAGGGTTTTGGATAGGGAAAATAAATATTTTTATGTGGTATATTTTCTAGACTCTAGGTATGAAAAATAAATCTACTACTATGGGTACTGATTTCTCACCGAAGAACGAAAGCTCTAATACCACTTGATGATGACCTGTTGGTCCGATCTTTCGATAAGAAGGATAAATTCCGATTGGATGATGATTAACTCTCACGATCTAGGCTACGAACATGGCACGCATGAACCAAGCAATCGCTGAACTAACCATCGAGTCGTTATCAACCGTGCCAAAGACCCGATTGATCTGATCACGATGATCAATTCCTGCAAGCAATCGAAGAACAAGCAAGAATGAGGTAACAAGCAGTCTGAATTATGAATATATGATTGTGTTCAAAAGTTGAGATTTTCTGAGAGGTTCTTTACAGATTGGTCTAATCGTCTGGCGAAAAACAAAAGTTTTCCAATGGATAAACTAAGCCAACAAAATTCACCAAACCCTAAGGGTGGCGGCCACTGTATGAAGGAGGAAGAGGAGAAGGGAGGGGCGGCGCGACTGGTTATGTGAATAGTACAAGCCTAGGGTTACAAGGCCCATGGACCCAAGTGGAAGTGGTGCAACACCCTTGCTCTCGAAATCGGAATCGGTGTCAGATTATTTTGGTTATTCATAAGGAATTTGGAGGTGGGATTAGATCCATTGGAAAGAGGACAAGATAAGCTTTCCATCAAGTACTTGTGGAGTTCCGACAGACTCCGTATATGAAAGTTATGCACGTTTGATGTCAGTGTTGTCTCCGGAGGCCTATTGGATTCCAAAACATGTTCAGCTCGAACTCTTTCTTGGTTTGGATAAAAAGTGACGTGGTGTTACAAAAATATATATTTTTATCATTATACAACATCATATAATTCATATAATATAAAGACATTCCTAAAAACAAGCTCACCTGATAATTTAAGTGAAGCGTACGGGCTCTTGTAATTGGAACAACAAGCATAACAAATATGATTGTATCCATAGGTGTCATTTCCTCATCAGAGGTCTTAGCTGATTATTGAAAACTAAAAAGGATTGTTGGGTTTCATTTAGTGATCCAAAAGAGAAGCTTAGCAAAGGTCTCTCCATCTAACCAACCAAAGGACTTGACAAATCTAGGTTAACTCGGGTAAGATAACACAGATGTGACATATGTCAAATCATGAAGTGGATTGATGTAATTGCCAAGTTGGGTTTGATTGATAAGGTAAATATTATGTAATAACTTCTGTCAACAACATATCATTTCATTTCATGATTACTTTCAAAACTCCATTGGAGAACCGTTTGAGTGGTGCTCAGCCGAATGATGTCAAGAGTAAATTTTCCTAAAAGAAGTTCCAACAAACCTTATCTCCTATATGGCACCACTTAACGCCAAAGAAAAACCTGGGCTGGTATTTTACAGTCTGCATTGTGGATTCATGAAATGCATCTGGATTTATGATGGTGACAACATGAAAATAGGTATTTCGGACAACTCATTTCTGACAACAAGACTGGAAACTAATGACATTTCTAGTGAGGTAATAAAGAACATTTCTATGTGCCTTACTCTTAGTGACATTACAATGTCAACAATGGGAGACAAATAAAGAAAAAGGACATTTTTAGCACAAAATACCTCCAAGAAGTTCCTCATGCGGTTGTAGCTCCCCTACGCACCCTCAGGTACCCTGAGCACCTCACCTGCCTCGTTGCTTATGCGCGCCAGCTGCCTACCTTGTGTACAGATGAAAGATAAAAATTAGTTGATCAACAGCGACATGGGAAATTATTAGGGGCATAAAATTTACTCACATAAGAGACATTGATGGGGGGCCTCTCCGACCACGTGCCCATCCGTGTGAACTCATCGTACTCGTCCACGATATCCTCATCGGATGAGTGACCCTCCCTATGTCCTTTGGGTTATGGTGGTGGCGGCTAGGCGCGCTGACGCCGTCGCGACCATCGGAGGTAGCCGACGAATTGAGGCCTCCGATGAATCTGCGACACATTCCTGGACCGATTGTACCGTCGGCCCACTCCAACACGTACGCACAGTGGTAATGGGCCCAATTGGTGTGCTGGTACCTCCGTCGTCGATTAATCCTACCACGAGCATAATCAAACTGTTAGCATCAAAAGTGCAACCAATAGTGCAAACAAACAGCGATATGTACCTTTACCCATGAAGGTTCAGATCTGTGTTGAATTCCATTGGTGGAGAGCCCTGAAGCTTCCCAAACTGTCTCATCACCTGATGGGGCAAGTGGTACTCCACCACATGGAAGTAGATCAGCGGTGAGAGCATCATCTACAAGCCGTCATCCTGCTCGCACATCGGGTTTAGGACCATCTCGAGGACCTCATCGTGGGTATATGGCAGCCACGTGACCAAATAGATAGCTATTGAATTCAATATAATAGGGAAAGTATTCACGGTCCAAAAACATGCATTACCGTACACTGGAAGTTCAAGAGAAAATTCAGAAGAATATTGATAATGATATCCCTAAGCCAAGAACATTAAACACTATCTTATCTCAAAACACCTTAAGAATTTGAAAGAAGATAGATGTTTAACATTTCAAAAGAAGGGAATGGTTAAAACTTACATGTTAAAACTTAGTCATTTTCACCCCTATTCTTTTCTATCTAGCACGGTTACAAGTTACAGGTCATCAGAAATCAAGAGAGTTATGATACTGAAATTTGGAAATAATAACATACATTGTCCCCCTGAATTAGTAGTTAAGGTTGAAAAAGGTACTTTCATAGTTTTCTTACACCGATTATCCTACATACAGGACAATGCTACACATTTTAATGGATAAATGTATATATTGTACTCACTCTATATGCAGTTATTTTCACAAGAGTATATATAGGCGACATGGTTATTTACCCTTCATATGTGCTTACGATAATACACTCTGTTCCAAATTAGACGAGGGCCCAACTCTAGCTTGACATACTGTATTTGGAACACATGGCACACAAGGATTTATGGGACTGTGTTGTTTTTATACAAGAAAATTCATGTGAAATTCATACGTTCCAAAGATGCCATAAATAGTTGTCACAAAACAAAATGCCATGAATAGGAAATGAAACAACGAACATGTAATCGATCGTAGTTACATTGCCTAATAACATTCTCAAGACACTATCAGTCCATGCATTACGATGGAGCCATCAGAGTGCTAGTGATTGATCGTATAAATATGAACATCTAGAATGCAATCTCATTCAATCCGACGTGCAAACATTCAAGCTAATTCACTCAAACATCCAATTTAGCATAGACCCTAAATCCACAAATCAATCCGAATTAAACCGAAATAATTGGATGGAATGGGCGAGATTACCTTGGGGGATATCTCCAAGGGTTTATGGGCGTCGAATCGGCTCCAAACCACCGGATTTGGGGAGATTGGGGCGGGGAGGAGATAGAACCGCGGGAGGAAGAGAGGCACTTGGGGAAAAATAAACAAGCGGGTAGACGCCGCCTAAGCGCCATTTGTCACGCCACACGTTTTGGTGTGACAAGTTAGGCTTGTCATGCCATAAGTTATGGTGCGACAACAGCCACGTAAATCCTCCACGTTGGCACGACGCGCGGATGACGGCTTGCATGGCATGTTTGGTCACGCCGAGATCGGTGGTGTGAGAGAACGGTTTGCCTACGCTACGGGGGTGGCGTGACCAAAGGGATCAGAATTGAAAATAAAGTTAGCGAGAGATTATCTTTTAAAAATTAAATAATAAAAAATTCATGAAACGACTGCCCCCATAGTACAGTGGAAATGACCAAACTATACTGGCGCAAATTTATCCAAATGAGATAACTCATCCAACTTGATACTGGCGTATCAGTGGTTTCTACGTTCCCCTGAATTTTTCCCGGTGGACCTAAAATAAAATTTATCACTGAGTTCTAAAAAAAAGTTCAGAACAGCAGAAGTCCAAATGAATGAAATTAAATGGAGCCTGGGAAGGTTTTTTTGGCAGTTAATACTTAATACCGCTCGTTGTCACAAAGGACGTCATATTTTTAACGCATGCACACACCACACTAGGTGGGCTGGGTTTAGATGTTTAGCTTGATCTGTAGCCTGGGGGTAAGTTTTGTCATAAAAGAAGAATTCAGAAGAAAAAAACCCTACCAAGCCCAATCCAAAATCAAACAACAAAGCTTAATACGAGTTAAAAAAAAACAGGAAAGCCTAATAGGCCCGATTCTCTATAGGGTGTAGTAGCGCTCTCAGGAAAAAAAAGAGGCTAATCTATCGGATCCAAGGCCCAACTGCTCCACACCTCCACGCGAACACCACCTGGCCAGTAGCCCAAGACAGCAAGTCCACGTCTTGTCTAGAGCCGCGCCGGGACAGGAGGCCGCGACGAGAAGCCTCTGGAGACGGCGCAACGGAGGCCATAGGAAGCACACACCACGCCAAGCCCGAGGGGGATAAGCTTCCGCCTCCACCGCTCATCGCCGCCTCGCCACAGCCCCGCCTCCTCCGGCGACCAGCCCCGACGAGCTAGGCATGGCCATCCTCCTCCGCACCACCTCCTCCGCCACGGCCACGACCACCGGCTCCTCATCGACCCTCCTCGCCACAACCTTCCGCCGCGGCCGCCGCCTCCTCCTCCCGCCCCGCGCCTCGCCGCCGCGCCGCGCCTTCACCGCCCGCGCATCAGCCGAGCCGCTGGAGGTCTGCGCCAAGGCCTCCGTCACCGTCCCCGGCCGCCTCGGCGACTGTGAGCTCTCCTCTCTCTATCTGTGCGCGTGTGCGCGTTATTCCTGTTAAGCATTCAAAAAATGCGAAGGAAAAAATGCGAAGGATTGGATGAATTGGTAATGTAGGTGGGTGCTGAGCGTTATTTGGATTTGGATATTAGTATACTCAGTTTGTGCAAGATAAGAGGAAAAAAACTGCTATTGCGAGTATCAATTATTCGATGCTTTGAGGGATGGTGTTGTGTGTTTGATTTCCATATTCATGTGATGAATGGTTTCTGAGTATACTTGTAATGAAACTAAATGCGTGGAGGTAGGTTATATATAGCAGTGTCAGTGATGTGGCTGTAGATATTACAGCGCATAGTTGGGACTGCCCCAAATTTGACAAACGACGTTTGGTATGCGTGCTTCTTTCAGTTATCATCTCTGCATATTTGGTTGTTAAATGCTTGCCCACAAGATCTACATGACAGCATGAACAATGTAAGTTCTTGGGTTCATGTGGCTAACCCGATCGTTGGAAAAGCCTGATGTGTTTTTGTTGGTCAATGTTCATCTGGGGGAGTTTTTCATCAATGTTTGGAGAAGGTTGACGTTGATATTGGTAGTATATTGGGAGACAGACGGGTTAAGAAGATCTTTGGAGTGCACCATTTCAATTCATTGCTTAGTGGAGTTGCTGCCTAAATATATTAGGTATTTGTAGGACTATAAAAATGGATGGGTTTATGTTTTTCCAATTTATGTTTGCCAGCTAATTGCAAAACATTATTTCACATGCAGACCTGCCGCTGCACATTTCACTAGATTAGAGCTATTTGTACTAGAGTAATATAATATAAATATGCATTCTGCAAGGGCACATTAATATCGGCCCATTGATTGATATAAAAAATGTGGGAAACATTGGTATTCCTAGAATCCAAGAGCATGAAGTACTGTCATCCGAGACATTAGGAGTGTAATGCCACAACTTATAAATTTAGTTGCATTGCACCTTTTTATGTTCTACTGTTCAAACAATTCCATCATTCTGAGTTAAATTTCACATATTGGTCACAGGTCCTTTCACACAGAGAGTTTTGTTGACAATAGAGGAGAAACACCTGGCATATGATATAAAACTAGTTGATCTCGCTAACAAACCAGATTGGTACGTATCTGGATGACAACTAACTTTTTAGAATTCATATTGTTAGTGGCTGTTACTTTGCTTGATAGCTCCATGGCCATCATGTGTTTATCTCGCTTCACCAGGTTTTTGAAAATTAGTCCAGAAGGTAAGGTGCCTACTGTGAAGCTTGAGGAGAAATGGGTTGCTGATTCTGATGTTATAACTCAAGCAATAGAAGAAAGGTACCCTGAACCATCCTTGGCAACTCCACCAGAAAAGGCTTCAACGTAAGTAGTATTTCCAGTGCATTCATTAGTAGTTATTATATAAAATCAATAAACTGTGACACGGTTATACTAAGCTTTCTGCAATTATAGCTTATTAACTTCTTTTTTTTACTTTTGGTTTTGACATTTCCTGGTATTTTTTACTATATGGCAATATGGCATTTCTGTTGGTACTAGCATCCTAATCATTGTGCATAAATTTATTTGCAGAGGGTCAAAAATATTTTCCACATTCATTGGTTTCCTCAAAAGCAAAGATCCCAGTGATGGAACAGAACGGGCACTACTTAGTGAGCTGACTTCATTCGATAGTTATCTAAAAGACAATGTAAGTGGGCCCAGTGGCAATTTTAATGTCTCATGACATCGTCCAACTAGTATTGTGGTTTGACAATAATAGCTATACTTCTACAATGTTGTGGCCCTATCTACTTGCCATATCCACATAATGATTTTAAAAATTCTTATGGGTCACAGACATATCTTATATTTCATCCATCTCTATGCATTACATGAGATCAATAAGGCCTAGAAATTCTTGCATTGATAGGAATGAATAGGGGAAAGACCTACATGTTAAATTCTAGGACTAATATTATGCAGCGCTTAGGTTTAGTTCTGAGTTCATATTAGAATTGTACTTATACACCATTATGTTCAAATGAGTACGAATTAAATTTATTGAGCTCACTGAACCAAATAATCTGAGGAATCATCTCAATTCTTCTTTTCTTTGCTCTGACATTTTTTTGTCTTTTGATTTTCATCTCGGTGTGCAATCATCAAATCCATCAATTAAGTTGTTAGCTGTTTGGAGCTTGTAGCTAAATCATGCAAAATCAAAGTACACATAATTCTCGCTGCATATTATGACCAATAAATCTTAGCTAGACTTGCCTAGCTGGTATTGTTTCTTAGCAGGTGGTTGTGGTTTGTGTGGCTCTTATGTGCCTATGACTAGAATGTTTCTATATGCTATGTTCAAGTAGAACGCCCCTCAAGCCTTAATTATGTGTGCTTAGGTTCTTTACACTGTTTGTCTTCATATTATGACAATTTTGTGCCAAACTGCACATTCGTGAAGGCAGGCATCTACTTTGATCTTCGTAGTTCAGATACCTTATGCTGACCAATTTATTACACTGATGGCACAATATATCCATATCAAGTGATGGTACTAGTTTTATAATCACTTGATCAGAAATGTCAAGCGTACAAATTTAGATGTTGTTGCTTGTCCATATCCTATTATATGGTGGTTTGGCCCTTCAATGATTTTAGTAAACAGAATGCCTATCTGCAAGCTTTCTATTTCAGGGTGTTATATTTGTTTAATAACATCATCTCTCACCAGGAGTAGATTTGTGTATGGTGATTTATCATTTGCTTAGTGTATTCTCCGACACGTGCTTCAGCAGTAGTCAAAAGTGGAACTGTATTCAAATCATGTTCGAACTCCCATGAGATGATAAGACATAAGAGTTTATGTAAAGATACTTGGATTAACTTAGCTCAGTTAAAGATGATGAAATATCTTAAATTGCATTTTATTTGTGTAAATGATGTTGTTTACTTCACCAAGAACCTTTTATGTTGGCTTACTAGTTTTGTTGTTAATACTCATTTCTGCATAGCTTATCTGAAATTTACTATGTACTTGATCTTAGACGCTGTTTGATGCAGGGTCCATTTATCAATGGTGGAACAATTTCTGCTGCTGATCTCTCTCTTGGTCCGAAACTATATCACATGGAGATAGCTCTAGGTCACTATAAGAATTGGTCCGTTCCAGATTCACTTTCACATGTGAAAACATACATGAAGGTATGTTATTCACCTTTTTGTGCAAGAAAGATTACATTTGTCTTTTTGGTTGTTGGTACTTGATTTTGCTTCCTGAACTGACCTGACATGTAAATGAACTAGAGTTTCATGGCATTTTTTCACCTAATGGGCACCCATTCAAAAATGAAAATGTAACTAGGGTAGTTACCAAAGGTGTTATGGATTTGTCTTTCTATCATTATGCAAGTATCAGTTATTGAGTAGTTGCATGGCATGTGTGCAGTGTACTGCGCTGTTTAGTACAAATCGTGATTACATAAACATATTTAGGAGAGCAAACAGAAACTAAATATTATTTGGGTGATTGGGCCACTTAACCGAACAGCTGACCCATGATTCCAAAGCTTATGTTACATCATCTATGAGTTGAATTTTATACGCATGTCCTAAATTTTTAGTAGTAGTGATGACCTATTCTTATGTTCAAATGTTCAATACATGGTGCAAGTTACCCTTTAGAATAACTGGCTTATACTCCTTCAATGTACTTTTACTGATAGATTAATGTATTATGTAAGCTATCGGTTCATAAAGGGGGTACCTTTTCACTTTTAAAAATTTCAGGCATGTCACTAAGAAGTGTGGGTCTTGGGCATCCTATTCTAACTGCAGCATCTGAATTTTTTGTTGCAGACAATTTTCTCAATGGATTCGTTTGTCAAAACTCGGGCTCTGCCAGAGGATGTCATTGTTGGATGGCGTCCGAAGGTCATGGGTTAAATCACATTTGTAAGTAAGTCATTCATATAAACCGCATTGTACTCTCTTCATAGAAGCAAGACCTATACGGCACACAAATATTTTCATATCGAAACTACTTTGTTGTTGCTATGTGTCCTGAAATGACGATGATTATAATAGGATGCATGGTTGATACTTTCCTAATGAACTGGGTATTAGTCCGTTGGTTAGTCAGATGTACAAACAATACATGAACCTAGTACATTATTGTCAGAGGTGCCAAAGTTTGCTGTATGTGCTAACACCAGATTAGTTGCAAGAAAGTGCCTCACTGAGGTTAAGGCAAGGGGCCACAGGCTGAAGTGCTTGCTTTTCACCCAAAGGAAACCATTTGATGAAATTTTGGTCTGTAAGCTACAAAAGATAGGTCTAAGTATATGGAGTGCATGCAATAAGTCTCTCTCTAATTATGAAGAACGTAAGGCAGTGGCAATCCGTGGAATACATTTAGAGGAATACTTTCTTTGTTAGGAAATGCTAATCGATTACTAGTGAGGAGTGACTATATGTTGGTGATTTGTGGGGACTCCTAGTAGTTATGTAATGCTGGGTGCCAGGTTGTCATCCTTATTAACTGATTTAGGTTGCCTTTACTGAGTTTGTATAAAGTGGAACAATGAGCAAACTTCAAAGTAATTCTTAAGTTGCCGACTATGATGCACGGACACGCATATCGGACACGAGATTCGTCATTTTCTTAAAAATGGTGACACGGGGACACGGTTATATATATATATATATATATATATATATATATATATATGCCCATTTCAAATGCGTGAAGATCTAAATTTCAGATCTAGGAAGGAGCATGAAGAAGAATGGAGAGGAAGGAGCATGAGAAGATTGACTCACTGGGCTCACCGTCGGTGGTCGAAGGATCACGATCACCGCCCGGAGGAGGCAGCTCGTGACCTGTACCAGTGGCGGACTGGTGGAGGAGGCAGCTCGGGCGGCGGAGGCGGGAGGCCGGAGGCGGTGGCCGACCGGATCTGGCGGCGGAGGCACCGAGTACCTGGATGGTTCGACACAGAGGCGGCGACGACTCGGGGATGCGCGGTCCAGCAGAAGGAAGGAAGGTGGCGGCACGCACAGGGGGAGGGAGGGGACTAGTTTGGCTAGGGTTAAGAGTGAGGGGTTCAGTTGGGCTGGCTATTTGGGCTAAAATGGGCTGGGCTGAATGTCTCATACGTGTCCAATACGTGTTCGAAATACATTTTTTCAGACACCTAATTTTGGACATGCCGCAAATACGTGTTGGAACTGTGCCCGTGTCCGACACGGACTCGCCACCTTCAGCCGTGTCCATGTATCAGAGGTTGCAGATAGTAAGTAAGCATCGGAGCATTTCTAAACAGATATGAGAACCATTTATTGTCTTACAGAACTAAACTATTCTTGGAAATACTAATAATTTAACTATTTTGATACTTGCATAGTTGTATGTTGAATTCTGCAAAACATGTATTTTTTGCGTGCCTTGCATGGCAATTTAAAGTGATACCATACCGAGTGTGTCTGTCACTTCCAGTGTTCCCCCTAGATATCCGCCTAGGCATTGGGCGCACCCCCGCCGCCGCGGTTCATGCATAGTCAACACGCCCTAGGCGCTCGGCCTGCCTCCCCGTCGCACGCGATCTCCTCCCCGACTCTACTCCAATGCGCGCTCTGCTGGACTGCTGCTGCTCTCTCTCGCTCACCATTCTTTTGCTCTGTTTTGCTCTTGCTTCGCAGACCGGTGAGTAGTGAATGCACAATGCACATGCCTCTGTACTTCTATAGTAGCAAGTAGTGAAGTAGCGATTAGGCATTTAATTCATGCCCATTTAGGCTAGCAATCTCCAGGTGACAATTCTCCTCCTTGAGGTATAATTCATGCCCATTTTTGTATTATACATGCCCTTGTGCTGCTGCTCCCGTCCACCTCCTTGCTGTGCTGGTTGGCCGCCTAGGCGGAAGGCGGGCGGCCGCCTAGCGCCTAGGTCAACACTAGTCACTTCGCCTGCATCGAGTGAGCTTATTTGGATCGGGTGCAACCATATTGTTGACTCTTATATGTATATACACCTTCTGATTGTGCAAACACTTCGGCCAGAACCAATAGAAGGCCAAATGAAAGACCCCTAGTACTACTGACAACACTGGTACCTTCTATTGCCAGTATCGATACCTGCATAGCTTGCAGTCTGTTTCAGTACATCATCTTTGTTTGTTACTTGTTGCACTTGAAAAAAGTTGCATTACTTGACTTTTGGGGAGGCAAATTTGGTCCTACACACAGAATAAGCATCTACATCACCCAACACATCAAATACACTGATGAATCCCTGAGTTTATGTTGGACCTGGCGCTTATTGCAACCTTCTTTGACACCTAAAAATTTTCTGTATTGCTGCACACAGAATAAGCTCCTACTGGTTATTATACTTATGTTGTGGTAATTGTTAGGGTACGGGTCCGAGGACCGAGGATAGGGCACTCGTCATTGAACGATTGGCCACGCCACCGTCAAGGCTCTGAGGCTTAGTTGAAGAGGAAGGGAAGAAACTAAAAACTTTGTTTATTCATTGCAGATTGATAATGGATACATGTTATCCCTTTTAAAGGGACGATCTGACTTAACATCTAAGAAATAATTTATAAGGAAATCTATCAACCCAATCTAATATTTTCAACTATTAAAAATAACATTTCTAATAGATAAGATCATATCCCTAATAATAGTTTGATAGATAAGGAATCCCAGAATAACCTACCTAACCGACTATTCTTTATCTTTAGGAAACCCAGCAACCATGTATGGAAATAACGGTGCTACAAGACCGATGGGTACTCTTTCCCAGCTCTCGTCCTGGTGCTCATGCTCAGAATCGTGTTGCTGAGCGCAAGCACCGTCACATCATTGAGACTGTTCGTATTCTTCTCATTTCCTCATTTGTTCCTTCTTACTTCTAGGGAGAATCAGTCTCTATAGCAGTCTATCTCATCAACCGTCAGCCCTCCTCCAAGCTTCAGGGTAAGTGTCTTAGTGAGGTCATGTGCAGAGCACCTGCTCGCTATGCTCATCTTCGTGTTTTTGGTTGTCTGCTATGCCCTTCTAGCACCTTGTGAGCGCACAAAGCTAAGCCTTCAGTCAGTTGAGTGTGTTTTTCTGGTTTATAGTCCTGGGCATAAGGGCTATCGTTGCTATCATCCCCCAGCATATCGTATTCGCATCTCTCATGATGTAACCTTTGATGAGGGTCGACCATTCTTTTATCATCCTTCTACACATTCTACTCTTTCCACAGATTCCACCTTTTTGTGTCTACCTTCCATTCCTTTATCAGACCTGCCTTCCCCAGATACATCTTCTCTACCAATTTCACCTTCTAGTGTGTCTCCACCTGTTTCTGACACTTCTATTTTTCCCTTTCATTATAATCGTCGACAGAGTTTCTTCTGATCCTCAGACTTCCATTCCTCTTGAGCCTTCTGATCCTCAGTCCTCCTCTTCTCCACTTGACCCTCCAGCCAGTACCACGGATTGACGATCGTTTTACATCACAGTATGGTCTATGTGATCGTTCCTCTATTTAGGCTCCAGGGAGATGGGGTTTTCCTCGTGCATGTGTAGTATCAGAGTTGAGTACCTATTAGGAGGCAACCAGTATACCTGAGTGGCAGTTGGCTATGACTGAGGAGCTTACAACATTAGAGTATACATGCACTTGGGATATTGTTTTGCTACCATCAGGAGCTTTGCCTATAACTTGCAAGTGGGTGTACAAAGTAAAAACCAAATCAGATGGTACAGTGGAGTAATACAAGGCTCGTCTTGTTGCAAAAGGTTTTCAGCAGGCTCTAGTTCCTCATATGACTACAGTCTGTACTCAATTGTTATTGCAACGTACGCTCATGGACTATATTTCATATGGATGTCAAGAATGCTTTTCTTCATGGTGATCTACATGAGGAGGTTTATATGCAGCCACCCTCAGGTGTTGAGGCTCCTACAGGCTATGTTTGTCGTCTTAAGCGTGCTCTATATGGCCTTAAGCAGGCTTCTCATGCTTGGTTCGAGAGTATTTGTTTTGTGATTCGAGCTGTGGATTTCACTTCGAGTGAGTATGACCCTGGCTTGTTTATTCACACTTCTCAACGGGGTCGTACTTTGCTTTTGCTATATATAGTTGATATGCTGATCACAGATGACATGGACTATGTGGCTTTTGTCAAGAAATTGAGTGAATAGTTTATGTCCGATTTGGGACCATTGAGTTATTTTCTGGGGATAGAGGTTCATTTTGATGGTGATGGTTACTATCTCTCTCTTCATCGCTACGTTCAGGATCTGCTTGCTCACTCTGGGACGACTGATACTCGCAATGCTGCCACACCCATGGAGCTTCACTTATAGCTTCAACCTACAGACGGTGTGCCAATGATAGATCCTTCCCGCTATCGTCAGCTCATTGGGAGTCTTGTTTATTCCACTGTCACCAGGCCAGACATGCTTATGTTCATGTGCTCAGTCAGTTTGTCAGTGCTCCCACACCAGTCTATTGGTCATGTTCTTCGTGTGCTGAGATACTTCAGGGGGACTGTGTCCATATGTCTGTTCTATGCCAGTTTGAGCCAGCTCCAGCTCCACGCTTTCTAGTACTCCACTTAGGCGAGTGATCCCGCTGATCGCCGATCTATCACTGGCTACTGCATATCTCTTGGTACTTCGCTTATTGCCTGAAAGTCCAAGAAGAATACTACAGTGTCATGCTCTAGTGTAGAGATTGAGCTTCGAGCTTTTATCGCTACCACCTCAGAGATCATTTGGCTTTGATGGCTCTTAGCTGATCTCTGTGTCCATTGTGATAATCCTGCACGTCTATTTGTGACAATACAAGTGCCATTCAGATTGCTAGTGATCCAGTCAAGCATGAGTTGACAAAGTACATTAGTGTTGATGTATCCTTCACAAGGTTTCATTGTCAGCAGTCAACCATCGACCTCAAGTATGTACCCTCAAAGCTTCAAGTTGCAGATTTCTTCACTAAAGTTCAGATTCGAGAGCAACATCGGCTTCATCTACTCAAACTTATTGCATCAGATCCTCCTGATCCACCTTGAGTTTGAAGGGGTTGTTAAGAGTTGCACATTCTCTCTCAGTCAATGTGGCTAATGTAACCCATGTCTATATATACCCTCTCAATAATGAATAAGATGAACAGTTGTGAATAGTAAAACCTCTCAAATTCTAGCAGAATCACCACCGAATCTCGTATTCCATCAAAATAACACACAAACAACCAAATTCTGATCGGTTTTAGAAAATCGGATCCTAGCAGGGACCAAGGATCGAAATCTTAGTTTCGGCATAAATCTCGGTTGGCGGCGTATGATGCTTAGGCGATTCTGGAAAACCAGAAAATACGGATGAAGTTCACGAACCAAATTTCAAAATTTGAAAACTAGTAACCGAAAAAACCGGTCAAAAAATCCAAAAAAAACCAGAGATCAATAAGCTATTCCTAATATCAAACTCCATTTAGTATGCCCTCAGATCAGCAACAAACCTTTGATCAAAACTGTTAGGCAATAGAATATGCCGTCTGTGGATATCCTAGCTGCTATAGATAACAGATGTAAATCAGGGATTAGTTACTATAGATAGTTTGTGGATATCTAGTTGCTATAGATAGCAGATGTAAATCGAGGAATTATCCTTGCCTTGTGCAATGAGTCAACAGGGCCTATATAATGAGGCGCCCCCTCCCATTGAGGTGTGGCCAATTGCCCCAAATACTAATCCTCTACATGGTATCACGAGCTCAGGTTCCGATCCCGATCTAATTTGCGATCTTTTCCTCCAACGCCGCCCGCCTCACTTGGCGCGCCTCTTCCACCTCCCATGGGAGCCGAATCGAACCTCGCCTCTGCCGCGGCGTCGCCCTTAAGAGCGTCTTTGCCCCGTCTCGCCCGCCCGCCACCATCAACATCAAGCTCCACGTCCCGCGACTCTTGAGTTGAAGCCTCCAACTTCACCAAATGGTCGGCGGCGTTCCGGGCCACATGTGGGAAATTCGCTTCTTGCATCATCTCGCCACCACCTCCGCTCGCGCTCGGCGAGACTACGGACCTGGTGACTTCTGCGTCCGCGGATGGATGTCTGCCGTCGTCTCGGCGCGTCCTCAACCTCGCCATGACCGGCGACACGCGACGGCGCGGCTCTTTGGCGACCATCGGCGTGGTGTTCGAGCGAACAAAGCTCCTCGCGCCATCTTCTTGAATCACGAGTTCCACTCGATGACTCAAGGGGACACGTCCATTGACGCCTACTGCGTTCGCATGAAGGAGAAGGCCGACGAACTGCGCGACGTTGGGCAGCCCGTCTCTGAACCCAATCTCGTCCTCAACCTCCTGCGCGGACTCAACGAGGTCTACTCCGGCGTCGCCGACAACATCGCCGGACGGCGACCCTCGCTCCCTCGCCACGCGCGCCATCGGCTCCTTCTCAGGAGCTGCGGTTCTTTATGACGAGAAGGCGCGTCTTGCCGCCATCGCTCTCGGCTGCTGCCTCTCAATGGCGGTTTCAAGCGGCAAGGCGGTGGCGGCGCCTAACACCAAAAAGCGCCAGCGCCCTTTCCCAACTCCTCCGGCGGCTTCTTCAACAACTCCGGCAGCCCCAGCACCAACAAACGCGTTCCCTGGGGCTTCAATCCCTGGACCGTCGAACGTGTGGCCCCTGGAGAGCGCGTCACCCCTCCTGGACAGCGGCGCCAGGGAGGTTCAGCGCTCTGGCGGTCTGGTGCCGGTTGGCGCAACGGGGCATCCTCGGGCCTTCCCGGGCCCAGCGCCGCCGCTCCGCTTGAGCGTCCTCCGTGCTCCGCCACCTCCGCGGCTCACGGGATGCGGTGGCCTCATCGGCGCCTGCGAGAACATGCAAGCTGCAGAACAACTTCGCCTGGGTCGTCGACTCCGGCGCCTCTACGCACATGGCGTCCTCGGATGGTATGCTTACCCAACGCCTTCCCCCTTCCATCTCCTCAATAACAGTAGGTAATGGCACTAGTATCCCTGTCACGTCTAGAGGTCATTCCATCCTTCCTACACCTACAACAAATTTCGCTCTTAATAATATTCTTGTCGCACCATCCATAGTCCGCAACTTTGTTGTCCGTTCGCCAATTCACTCGCGACAATAGTTGTTCCTTTGAATTTGGCGCCCATGGTTTTTCATTAAGGATCTCGGGGCGGGATCGTGATTCTCCGTTATAGCTGCGACGGGGACCTATACACCATGCTGCCTCTACACTGCACCCCACCTCATGCTCTCTGGTACGCCGTCGACTATGTGGCATCAACGTCTCGGTCATCCAGCCCGCCACCTTAGAACGTCTCAACAAACTTCGTGCTGTTTCCTGCAATAAAGTAGACCACTCGCTATGCCACTCATGTCAGATGGGCAAGCATACGCGTCTACCCTTCAGTTCTTCGCATTCCATAACTCATGCACCTTTTGCACTTGTTCATTGTGATGTATGGACTTCCCATCACTAGTCATGCGGTCTTTCATATTACTTGAGTACATTTGGATGATTTCACTCCTCTTTGTTGGGTTTTCCGCTCCGAAACAAATCTGACGTTCACCAACACTTAGTTGAGCTTGCTGCCTTTGCCAAAACACAATTCAGCCTCCCCGTCAAATGTTTTCAGGCTGATAACGGCACTGAATTCGTAAACACCGCCAACATCAAATTCCTCGCTGCTCAAGGTACTCACCTTCGCCTCTCCTGCCCCTACACATCATCCCAAAATGGCAAGGCTGAACGCATCATCCGCACACTCAACAATTCCATTCGTACCATGCTCCTCCATGCCTCCCTGCCGCCCACATATTGGGCCGAGGGGCTCATGACAGCCTGCTACCTCCATAATAGGCGCCCATCCTCCTCCATTCAGCATGAAATTCCCTACACTCGTCTGCATAACCAGCCGCCAACCTATAGCCATCTGCGTGTTTTTGGGTGCCTCTGTTACCCCAACATGCAAGCAACCTCCAAACATAAGCTCGCCCCTCGCTCCACGGCATGCGTCTTCCTAGGATATCCCCCCTCGCACAAAGGTTACCGCTGCCTTGACCTATCGACCCGTCGCATCATTATCTCTCGCCATGTTACATTCGATGAGACCAACTTTCCCTTCTGACCACTTGACCGCCTCGCCTCCTCCGCTTCCCTAGATTTTCTCCTCGGCGACGATATGGTTTGGTGCCTTGTCCTCTTGTTGTTGCGGTGGGATTTCATCCTCGGCGCCCGTGGTTGCTCCATCCCGCTCGGATGTTGGCGGCCGCCGGATCTTCTGCCCTCGCACGGATCGCCTTCTTCGACACCGGGCGGGCGTGGTCCGTGCCCACTTTGGACCAGCGTGGCCCTTTCCCGCAAGTCTCGTCGCGGCTCCCATCGGCGTCGTCCGGCCGAGCGGCCCGCCCGCCCGCAGCTGGCTCTGAAGCCGGCGCCGCCTCTGGCGCCAGCGCGCCGCCGCCGCCACTCGCACCATGACGGGTGCCATTCCTCGCATCAGCTATGAAGGGCTGGCGGCCACGACATCATCCTCGCGTCACCGGTTCAGGCGAACTACGCGGTCTGTTGGCGGCCAAGCCCAGCCGGCGCGCGATGATGGATGAGTACAGGCCCTCGTCGACAACAACACTGGCGGCTCGTTCGCGGCCCCTGAGCCAACATCGTGGCGGGAAGTGGATCTTCCGGCACAAGTTTCATGCCGATGGGTCCCTCGCCCGCCACAAGGCTCGCTGGGTTGTCCGCGGCTTCTCCCAGCGCGAGGGCGTCGACTACGACGAGACCTTCAGCCCGGTTGTCAAACCGGCCACCATTCGGTCTGTACTCAGCATCGCCACGTCCCGCGCCTGGCCCATTCATCAGCTGGACGTGAAGAACGCCTTTCTTCACGGCCACCTCGAGGAGACCGTCTACTGCCAGCAGCCGTCAGGATTCATCGACCCTGGTGCCCCCGATCATGTCTGCCGTCTGCAGAAGTCCTTGTATGGGCTGAAGCAGGCTCCGCGGGCCTGGTACCAGCGCTTCGCCACCTTCGTCCGGAAGCTCGGCTTCGTCGCCTCCACCTCCGACACATCCCTTTTCATTTTACGAGAGGGGCCGAGTCTCGCCTACTTACTGCTGTACGTCGACGACATCGTTCTCACCGCCTCGTCCTCGGCCCTCCTGCAGCGCATCATGACTCGGCTGAGCTCTGAGTTCGCCATGACGGATCTTGGCGCTCTTCGCGCTTCCTCGGCATCGCCGCGCGCTCCTCGGATGGTCTCTTCTCTCCCGGACGATCTGTGTCGAGCTTCTTCGTAGCGGGCATGGCTGAGTGTCATCCGACATCAACACCTGTTGACACTCACGCCAAGCTATCCGCGACCGACGGGGATCTTGTCGTGAAGGGCGCATCTGATCTGAGGCTTGGCGGGAGCTCTCCGATGCTGCCCGACTCGTCTGATCGGCATATCTTTGTTGGCGGTGTGCCTCTTCATGCACACCCCACGCGAGCCTCACCGTGCGCTCATCAAGCGCATCCTACGCTTCGTCCAGGGAACTCTCTCCTCGGGTCTTCACATTGGCACCGGGTCTGTCGACAAACTAACTGCCTACTCTGACGCTGACTGGGCAGGCTGCCCAGACTCTCGACGATCCACCTCCGGCTTCTGCGTCTATCTCGGCGACAATCTGGTTTCCTGGTCCTCCAAGCGTCAGACCACGGTGTCCCGACTCGGTAGCGAGGCGATATCGGTACGTGGCTCACGTTGTGGTGAGTCTTTGCTTGGCCGACAATTACTCCAGGAGCTCCACATCCGGTGCCCTCGCCCTTGTTGTCTTCTGCGACAACGTCGTGCCGTCTACATGACGACCAACCCGTCCACCTGGCGAGCGAAGCACATCGAGATCGACATTCACTTCGTCCGCGAAAAGGTGGCCCTTGGTGGTCGGGTTCTCCATGTGCCTCCTCTCAACGATTCGCGACATCATGACTAAAGGGCTTAAACGGCACTCTTTCGAGAATTTCGATCCAGCCTTTGCGTCCGGGAGCCTCCCGCTGCGACTGCGGGCGGGTGTTAGGCAATAGAATATGCCGTCTGTGGATATCCTAGCTGCTATAGATAACAGATGTAAATCAGGGATTAGTTACTATAGATAGTTTGTGGATATCCTAGCTGCTATAGATAGCAGATGTAAATCAGGGGAATTATCCTTGCCTTATGCAATGAGTCAGCAGGGCCTATATAACGAGCCCGCCCTCCCATTGAGGTGTGGCCAATTGCCCCAAATACTAATCCTCTACAAAAACAATCATTAAAATCAATTTTTTTTGAACCAACAAACCCTTGATCAAACAATCATTAAAATGAATCCTGCCAAGTGCTAATTGCTTATACATCAACAATTGACACATTCCATATCCTTGTGAGAATACTATAATTCAACATGCTTTCCAAGTCCAAAAAACCGTCTGGGACTTGCTAATACAATAATTCAAGCATATTTAGTTCATGCAATACGTAATCTAGCACAAAAAAGATCTAAACCAACCTAGGATGGACATTATGCAGTCAAAAAATCAAAATCAAATTTAAAATTTTTCAGCCGATTACTGTTCTACTTGTCCTGACCGGTAAAACCGGTTACCGGTAACCGACTAGGATTTTGATCCCTGGCAGGGACAAAGTAAAACTGTACCATGACAAGATTTTAAACCTATTGTTAAGATCAATTCTTCCCTACTTGAATGATGAGCTTACTCTTTGGTTTTTAATTTCTTAAATATGTTCGGTGGGAAGCTAGGTACAACTGTTTGTGTGGTATCTTCTCCTAACACGGCCCAGAAACCATTATAATTTCTTAAATATGTTCGGTGGGAGCTGCTGGCCCATTCTATACCGTTGGAATGCATTCCAACGGTATAGCAGTTTCGTGAAGTTTCAGTTCCTTAAAAGTTTCAGATTTCGAGTTTGTAGTTTTGACTAGGTTTCAATGCGTTTCGTGAAAAGTTTCAAAAAGGTTTTATGTTATGAGTTTGATATTTCAAGCATGTTTCAGTGTGTTTTGTGAAAGTTTCAAAATGCTTTTGACGCTTTTCATTAAGTTTGAAAAAGGTTAAAAGTAAGTTTCATAAAAAATTTCAAGTTTCAAGAAGTTTAAAAAAAAGGTTTCAAGGAAGTTTCAATCATAAATGAGACAGGGTGAAACTTCTGAGTTTCAAGCAAGCTTCACAAGTATTCAAAGTTCGAAAAGAATGAAACTTAAAGTTTCAGATGTGTTTCAAGTTCCAAAAAAATGAAACTTCAAGTTTCAAATCCAAAACTTTAAAATTCAAAGATGATCTCAAGTTTTAATGTTTTAACTTTTAACCATTACAAATCTGAAATTTGTGAATAAGCCAAGTAACAAAGAGTTTCACACAAATTTGAAGGTTCTAAAGCTAGAAGTATCGTAGAGCTTCATCAGCAAAATTGGGGTTCTTAAAGCCGCAAGTATCATAGAGTTTCATCAACAAATTTGGGGTTCCTAAAATCCGCAAATAGGGTAGAGTTTTAGAAAAAATTGGAAAGTTCCACAGCTAAGTAACAAAAGAGTTTCACATAATTTTGGAGGTTCTAACAGCCAAGTATCATAGAGTTTTAACAAGGCTTGGGGGTTCTAAAACCAAGTATCGTAGAGTTTCAACAATTTCGAAGAGTTTCAAGTTCCAAAAATACAAGTTTCATCGAAGTTTCAACTTTCAAAGTTCAAGATTCGTGTTGAGTTTTAAGTGGTTTCAGGTTCCAAAATGCAAGTTTCATGTGATTTTCAGTTTCAAAGACATAAGTTTCGTGTGAGTTTCATGTGGTTTCAGTTTAAAAAATGCAAGTCACACAAAAAGCTTAGTGTGTTTTCTAGATTTTATCTTTGCTTAAACATGCATGCATATAGTGATACTATATGCTCCAGTATTGATTGATTGCTCTTGAGGAACTAAGCTAAAGTGTTATTGTTTTTCTGAACCTGCTGTCAACTTGTCACTGTACCATCTTCTGTGTCGTCCTCAACAGACCTGACCAGTTGACAGTCCATCTGAGCTGGTAGTGAATGTTTGTAGGGGAGTGAGAATCTACCATTCGACTATTTGCAATAGTGATGTGTGCTGTCATTCTTTGCTTGGAATCAATTTCATGTGATGTGCAACTAATTGAAATAGAGACGTGCTGTTCTTAATTGTTTATACCAAGTGACTTATCATGTGATGATATCTTTCTTCCTTATTAGGAGAGACATGGCTATCAGAGGATCTAGGTGGACAGGTTCGCAAGCTGTGTCTGTACATGATGAGGTGGCAGATTTTTATTGAAAATTTTCAGTGCATAGCTTTGAAGGTATTCCTATCAGATCTTCTTCGCTTTTAGTATCAAGTGGAAAACTTCAATAGAAATGATGAGAATGATCTTACGAAATTGGGAATTGTCATGGAACCTCGTTTGCTTGTCAATAAAATAAAGAGGAATTGTTGTAGCTGTTTTCTGTGTTGAATGTTGTTGCAGTGTTTCTTAAACACATTACTTTCCAAAATCTATAATCTACGCTACAGACCAGCCTTTTGGCGAGTTGATGAGAGATGAACAGATACATCGATCCATTTCATTGGTGAGTTGATGAGAGATGACCTGCCTTTAAGGATTCCGTTGTAGAAACACTTTGTTAGAGCCAAGGTTGTAATCATTTGGACCATCCTAATCCTAGGTCCCACAAATACGAGATACCTTTCTTCTGAGTTAAGTTACTAACTTCCAAATATATTCATCCAAACTTTGGGTTTGATAAAAGCATCCATGTGCATGAAGCTGAGTTGCCACATTATTTGTTGCTGTTTCTTTGTCTCCATGTTTTCTGTAACACCACTAAACCCGCAGTGATTGGTAAGGAAGTTGCACTCAGAATTAATGATTAAATCACTCTTATGCCTTTGGTAGGTGATGTATCTTTTAATACAGCTTCTGAAAGTACACCAGTGCAAGATTTTGCAATGCGGATTGTCAAATATGGACTGGTTTTACTTTTCATATAGCTGGCAATCACACTGAGCTGACATCGAAGAAACCCGTTATGCATTACATGTAAGCAGTCTTGTTTTCTTTCAACTCCTACCTTCAAATCGCCCGACCAAAAGAGTACTCGTAGACAAGATAAAATATAAAAAAGATCGGGTCACTTTATTCTTTTTTGTAGACCTGGATTAGTCGTCAGTTGTCACAATTATTTTGTACAGGATAAACTAGTGGCAGCCGTCAAGGGGGTAGTATCCACTAGCCGCTTCGCACTTCTGAGAGACACGAAGCATATAATTCTATCACACTAAGATGCTACTTTCGTTGGATACAATGATTTAGTGTCATCTGCCCTTGTTCAATACACGCAACTCAGAATATGATTAGCCGCGTGTATTCTATTCAAGCATGTTATCAAATGAAACTTGGTGGATGTGCCCCCATTGTGAACATTGGCACCCACCAAAACACCCTACACTGTCTTGAAAATAGGTTCCAACTGTTTCCGCATTGCCTTGCCTTCTTTCGACTGCAGTTTGCCACTTTAACTCTGATACTGCTCTGTGACGCACGCATGCGTTAGCATTGCATTGTTGCATGCTTGAACAGTTGCCAAAATATTGTATTTGGGAAACTTGGGTTGGCTGGTTTTGTAATCACCGGTTGCCCGTGTTAACGAATACTAACACATAGACAATAATTGTCTATACTATTGTACATACATACGTATATACTATTGTATATGTCCTTACGGTGCGTTTTGTTTGTTGCCAAACCTTGATACACTTGGGTAATTTTGATTTCTTGTGGCTAGCGTTTTGGGATTTCGGTTTTGAGACCACAGTTAACAACCCCGCACTTTCTACTTTTCTAGCCATTTGCCCCACCTGTCATAATTATGTTCGTTTCTTAGAAGTTTGTTGTTTCAGCATGCTTGATGTACTCCCGATATCACTATCCGCAGCCGATATCATGCATGTCATGGAGCCTTCTTTTAATTTGAAGCCGGTAGGTTCTCACATCGCACGGACGATAACATTCGCAAACTTGGTTCTTTCACGCCCGTCTTCCCCCGTGCTCGTGGCCTGCCGGCCCATGCCGCAGTCGGTGCGAGCCACCGACAAAAATAAGAGATGGGCTCGGGACATCAAGCGAGAGGACCTGCTCCGTCGGCGGTGCGCGTATTGACGGTATGTTCGTTCCACGGCGCCCTAGCGCTTTTGCATGGACGCGACGCGCGGCGGATGCGTCCGTTTCCAGATAGCTCAGCTGAAAGCGCCGTTTCTGCTAGAACATTTTTCACTGCCGTCTCTCAACTCGCGTGTTGAACGTACGGTTGCCGGGGTGCGCCATGGGCATCTATCTCCCTTAGCGGTTTAGGCCTACACCGTTTCTTTCAGATTAGCCGGGCTGCGTCGACTCGACGGAGCATCAACCAACGGCTGCCATACCGTCTAGTGCCAACTAGGCGGGCAGGTACTGTAGATCGTTCCTTTCCTGTGAGATATGCACACATGGGTAGGTAGCACATTTTCTTGAACGGCGGCGACAGCGTGAGACGGTGTAGCTTGTGTAGGAGAAAGGCGTGGTGGTGTTCTCTCGGCAGAATTCTCTACCACTGTTGCTTCAACCGCAACAAACAGTGCGAATTGCGGCAAGCTCGCACCCTCGCACGGGGCATGCAGCCGCCGCTCGCCATTCCGCATTAACGCGCGGCCGGGGAGACCAAAACACGGCCGCTAGCTACCGAAGCCTCTTCACGCCGGAAAAAAAAACCCCTCCCCCATCTCCATTCATTTTCTCTCCCCGCTGAGTCCAACGGCCCGGGGGGAATTTCCTTCCCTTCACGCCGGGCGCTTGCGCAGTGCCCCACGGGTAGGTAAGGGTGAAAACGGATTAGATAATTTTCGACTGATTTGGACGGAAACGAATTCGATTGTTTCGAATTGGATTTTTCTTGGATAATTCTCAGATCGAAAACGAATACGGTAGTCATGTTATCCGTTGAATACGAATACGGATTATCCGTCCATCGCTTGTTAGGGTTTCTACTCGGCTTTGCTACTCTAGTCTCCAGTCAAGGGGCCACATGTCAGTTGCCCACACACTTGGAGGGCAACAGAGAAGACATCGCATGGCAGAAGCAGAGGAGCCAAGGGGGAGCTCGAGTGGCACTCGTCGCTGGCGAGGGAGGCCTCTGCGACGGCTGGAAACGGCAAAAATGTGTTGAGGAGGGGGAGGCGGTCCTGTGGGTGGTGGCGGCGTGGCCGGGGGTGGACGATGGCGGTTGGGCGGATGCATGCAGCGGCCGGCCTTGGAGGGGAAACGAGGCGGCGGTGCCGGAGGGAAAGAAGGAAGGAGAGGGGGCGCGTATGGGCATTGGTGGGGTGCGGGGAACCTACCGGGGTGGTTGATGGCAGCGGGGAGTGGTTGGGGTGGGCCGGCGGCAGTGACCCGGGGCAGCGCGTCGAGGGCATCGTGGGGGCGGCACTCGGGTGGGGGAGAGCATGAGTGAGAGGTGTGGGAAGGTAGAAGGAGGTGAGGTGATGCTCTAGTAGAGAGGTAGAGAGGAATTGGGCTAGGGCTCACCGGAGTGAAAATGGCGACTGTGGCGGCGGTTTCAGCCGAAACCAAGGAAGATGACCGCGACGCGAGCTCCCGTGATGGAATCCCAAAATTGATTGAGAGGTCTTGTTTGTGATGATGTGGGACGTGACGTGACGCGGTGGTTTGGGGAAGGAGCTCGTCGG
Organism: Hsuehochloa calcarea; assembly: GCA_036346395.1. Classification (NCBI taxonomy): domain Eukaryota; kingdom Viridiplantae; phylum Streptophyta; class Magnoliopsida; order Poales; family Poaceae; genus Hsuehochloa; species Hsuehochloa calcarea. Next base: position 4,536,685 of record CM070605.1, on the reverse strand, counting down.
TGGAGCCAGAACGACGGGGTGTGCGTGGCGGCCAGCGCGGGCACGACGTGAAGGGAAATGTCGGGGTTGCTCTGACGGTTCCTGTGGACAAAAGGGTAGGGGGTGGTGAGCCGTAGGGAGGCGGGGCCATGGCAGTGTCTGTGGGCAAGAAATCACGGCCGGGACTCACCCGAGGAGGTCGGCGCGTCACAGTGAAGCGGGGCAGCACAACCGATTCGGTGTCTCCGAGGAAGAAGTGAAGTCGGCGTTCTTGGGAAGATTGAGAGGAACGGGAGTGAGCAATGGATAGAGGAGGCCATTGCGGACCCGAAGCAATGACCCGGCGTGGCGGGGACTCACCCGAGCGGTGGCACGAGCTCGGTGATGGTGCTAACGGGGCAAGGCAGAGCTTGCGAGCTACACTGTTGCTCTTGCTCTCTAGATCTTGGAAGGGAGGAGGAAGATGGGGAATGATCGGGGGAATGAAGGCGGCTCGGCGTTGCCCTTAAGTAGGCGGGAGGGGAGGAGTTGGTGGCCAGGTGAGGCGCGGGACGGGACGGCGGAGGGTGAAGCAACGTCGGTATCTTGCTATTTGTCATGAATGAGCTAGGTTAGGTGTGATAGTGCTAAGTGTGAACTAAGTGTAAATGTGTGATAACTTGTGAGTTATGAGCTAAATATGGTAAACTAACTACTATGTTTGTGATGAACTAATTATTGCAGCTTGCTAGTAGTTGCTAGTGCCAATGTTATGTGTAGTTGCTGAAAATATGAACAATTCATGAATGTTTACATCAAATAAACTAATTATATGTTGTCAATGATCGAGTCGCTGATCTTACGAAATAAAATAGAGAAAATAACAAAAAGTTATTGTGTGATGATGGGACTGCTCTTTATTGCTATAAACTGGTTCCTTTACAGAGGGTGCCCTTGACAAGGCAGTAGACTAATCCTAATTACACTAAGAGTAATGCTTGCTATGATGTTGAATCAGACTTGAAACATGAATCTAACGCTGATTGTTGTGCTTTAATCTGATGCCTTCGTTCCTCCATACTTCATCCTTAAATAACTATTGAAGGGGTGACAGTTACTCCTAGAGAAGACGCCTGTTGGAAGTGTCGTGACTGGTCGGAGCGAGGCAACGGCTAATGAAGTATCAACCGTTCGGTGGTTGATGTCTATGAGACACTAAACCGCATGGTAGTTTGTTTCTAGTGTCTCAGGGCTACGAAGCGTCGCGTGATATGGAGCTAACATGACATGTGCTCCATTCATCACATGGTAAGAAGTATGCTTCGAGCAAAATCCAACAAAATCCAGATACCAGTTCATTGCTTGTATGAGCAGTTATCTAGTCGGGGACTAGATACAGGACCTCGTCCGACGAGGGTACCTATAAGTAACATCTGGAACCCTCACGACCACAGATGTCGTTAGCTTCAGAGGTTACGACTCTTACGACCACAGGGGTCGTTATTCTTAGGGTTTACGACCAGAAAGACATATGGTCTTTTAATTATGTATTTAAAGTAATACATAGAGATTTTAATCTTCGTCAACTAGCTCCCGAACATTAAATGAATTGGGCGTGTGAATACTTTTTCCTGATGAAGTCCTATCAGGCATACCCTCATTTAATGTCATGATATTCGAGGTGGTCTGTATTCCTTTTAAAGTTTGAGAAACTGCCTTGGGAACTGAAGAGTCTTTTCTACCCGTTGGACTTTTGGGTAATTCCCTAGTTCAGTTAAGGAATTACGGCTATAAAATCCCCTCGGTGCAAGGCTTTAGGGTTTTTACGCCTCCTGCTTTCCATTTTAATCTTCTAAGAGAAGGAACTCCTCCGATATCATTTACCTTCAACCTTCTACGACCTCCTTTCTTTCTTTTATCCAATACCTAACCATGTCGGACTTGATTACTAACTGGTCGGTTTCTGTTCTGAGCAGAAAAAAGCATGAAGCCTTAGAGAAGATTGAGATGCTTCCGGACAAAAATATGATTTCTTGGAAATCGGCGCCCGGAGAGCACTCTCCAAGCAGCGAAGATGGGGAAATCCCTGTTTTCCTTGCATATATCGAATGCAGATTTAGGCTTCCGGTTCATTGATTCCTCCCCACGATCTTGGAGCATTATGGAATTGAATTGGTGAACCTTTCTCGCAATGCGATTGCTAACCTCAGCGTCTTCGTCTACATCTGTGAAGCGTACTTGGGAATTCCCGCAAACCTGGAGCTCTTCAAGTACTTCTACAGGATGACGAAGTCAGGGAAGACGATGGGGACGCCTGGGAATACACCTTGCACCTCCATGAAGGAAAAACTGACGAGTACATCTGAATCTACTCAAAGTCTTCGTGGTCGTCATGGAAGAACAGCTAGTTCTATATGACGGTTACTCAAAAGGACAGTCTCTACTATATTGGTAAGAAGGCGATCGAGAACCCGGAATAGCGCTCCTTCGTGAAGGAGGGAAAGGTGAGGAGATGGGTTAAAGCCATCCAACACCTTAGTATCACAGGTTTAACCTCCTGGCACGTAGTAAGAGATTTATCTATGCGCCGGATTAGCCCTCTGAAATCCTGAGCACATTCAATGCTATGGTACATTGGTCCTGACGACGCGACCAAAGATTCCAAGGAGGGTAAGTCCTAAAAGATTTCGACCGGTTTGTTTATCTTGGCTGATTACTTTTGTAACCCTAAAATCTCTCATTCCTTCTTGCAGCCCTTTCTCCTGATGAGGTTAGAACCCGGATCAGAATGATCTACGCCGGGGAGCCCGATGAGAAGGATGATTTTCCCCGGATTTTGGTAATTCTTGCTCCAACAGAGAGAGTCGAGAGTCTTAAGGTAAAAATATCAACTATCTTTCACCATTTATATTTTTTCTGATCGGTTTACCGTAAATCCTTTTTGATGTGTAGTTGGTTGGATTGAAGATCAATGAGGCCACCGAGAGTTGTGAGTCGATTGATACTCTGACTGCTCCTACAACCACCCGAGAAGGCGATCTTACAGAGGTAGGTAACCAAATATAAATGTATATTCTAGGTGAAATTTTTTTTGCCACCTAACTAACTTTGATTGTTAATTAGGCGGTTGTTGTGGACTCCCAAGTGGTCGCTTACAACCCGTCAGTTGCTACTGCAGCAACCGCTCTGGATGTCGGTGAGATCACACAAACTGACCCTATGGTTAGGGGTCTTATTCTCGACCAACTAGTCAAGGATATTTCTTCCAACCTCTTGTCGGTGAATGTGAGGGGTCTAACCAACCTTACCAATTTGGAATCGGTGAAGTCGGTTGTAAAGAAAATAAAAGCGAGCACGTCGGATTTTACTTCCGCGCGCTTCAAATTCAAGAATAAGAAAACAATGTATGTACACATGAAAAAGGAAACCTTTGTAAATACTTGTCTTTAGTGTTTCTAGAATCTTGAGCTTTTTTTTTTCTTCTTTCCTTATAGATCATCTGGTGTTTCGGTCGCTTTCAACCAGAGCATCCCTCAAGAGAAAGCTTTTGAGGAGAAAGAGGTCGAGCCAGCCCTCGAGCAGGTGACAATGCCTGTTCTGGAACCCATGGCGGCTCTAACCCCACTTATGGAGGTGGTGGTATCTAAGGGATTCCAGTAGGTTCCGACCTCTGCTAGAAAGTCTCATCTTCCTGTTACTTTCCCTAGTCCCTTTCGAGTCTTCGACAATAAAGAACTTGATAAGGCTTGGAGAAGAATATTGGATCGTCAATCAGAGATGAGTCCAGACTCCATTTTTGCCGAATACAATAACATGGCTATACAGGTAAGCTTCCACGATCACTTTTAATAGCATTTCCCTTTAAACCTTGTCAAAAAAATCAAAGAGTCTGCTATTTTTGTAGCGTTTGGTGTAGAATTTCGCTGTGGTCGGAGGACTGGCCCAGCGAATAAAAGTCTTATAGCAAAATAACTCTAAATTAGAAAGTAAGCACATTTTCATGCCCTCTCCTCTCCTTCTTTACTATTTAGTTCCTTCTCTGTTAATTAACTTATCTCTTTATCATACTCAATAGATTCGAAGAAGCTTAAAAAATATTATAGCGAAGGAAGTCATAATAGCCCAGCTTAAAAAAGAATGTCAAAACAAAGACCGGTCGATCGAATATCTAATGACCAGACACAAGGAAGTCCTTGAGTCTTTTGAGAAGAAGGTTGAAGGTAATCGGTCGTAAACTTGACTAGTGTACTATCCTTAATTGTATGCATTTACTCTTTGGTCTACTCGTGCAGAGCAAACTCGAGCATTGACAAAAACAGAAAAAACTCTTGAATTTGAGCGCGGCAAGGAGGCAGCTTTTGGGCATAATCTAGAAGATAATGCCATGGCCCTCAATAAGGTGCTCTTCGATATGGAATCGGGAATGCAACTGCCCAACTTAGGAGATCCCATGGAGAAGATCAACTTCCTTGACCAACAACTCGAAGATACCAAAAATGTGCTTAAAACTATCTGGGAGAACCATACACAGACTTTATTTGAAGCTATCAAGAATGAAGTCAGTTTTGCCTTGGCAAAGCTGAAAACCTCCGACCCCAACATAAATCTCCAAGCTATTGAGGAAGACTTCAACTGCTCGGGAGATGATGTAACCAAACTTTTCGATGAAATGGCACCTCTCGGAAATAAGGTTGCTGAAGAAATGGAGGTCGAATCTCCAACACACAGCGATCAGTCTGGTGATCCTTTTGACTTATAAAGTACTCATATATTTCCTAACCCCCGACTGCTTGTATAGTAGAAGATCTTTACTAAAGAAGTAGTAAGCTAAGAATAAGAGTAAAAGTCATAACCACTATTGATAGTATGTACTGATTATATGATAAAAACTGATCGTATTAATACTAGGAAATCAACTGTGGTCGGAACCAATGCGTGACTTCAACTAGTTGTAGATCAGTTTTCCATAATCGAATTATCAAATAATAGATTACATGGTCGGAAGATAAGACTTGTCTTGATGAGAAAGAAAACATGCAAGGATGTATGCAATAAACGATAAATGGTTTTATCTGTATGTAGTATCCAAACTGGTCGTCATGATTGCTAAGAAATGAAGACGTGAGAAACACCCTGCGAAACGTACTCATGCTCAAGTCCGACTGGCAACGAAGATCGTAGGAAAATGACCGTCGCTAGGAAACTCATTCCAGTGAGCAGGACCACGTGCGGAGAGGAGAGACTTCGACTAAGAGGCTTTCCGTGTCTCGACCAGTAGCCAAAGAAAAGTAAAACAGAATGTTGAAGAGAAGAAATGTAGTCTCCGAAATCTTAAGCATGTAAATTACTATATTTAGTTGTTTGTGTTATGCTCCTTGCACTCGTATGTTTCTTTAAGAAAAGTGTATGGTCGCGCGTGAGAACCATTGACGTAATGGTCACAACTAAGACATTTGTGGCGTTTGACTTAGATGTCTGAACCAGAGAGTAATCGAGATCCTTTTAAAGGATATCAAAGAGAAGTTAGTCTTTTTCGACTAGTGTAAACAACAAATAGTAGGCAACCAGAGTTTGGGTATAAACATAAAAACAATATCACTCATCAAAGAAAATAAAGAAATGATAAACTTTATTGAAATTTGATAGAATGTAAAAATACAATTATACAAAGAACTTACACAATTTGTCAATATTCCAAGAGTTTGACAAACCCACTCGTCTAACATAGTTAGTCAGACCAAACCAGGCCAGGTGACCTCGACCACAGTATATGGACCTTCCTATTTGGGAGAAAGTTTGTTGTGATTAGTCTGACTCTGAATTTTGCTAAGAACCATATCACCTACAGCTAGGCTGCGAGGTTGCACCTTACGACCATAATACATTCGCATAACTTGTTGGTAAACCGCCGATCGTATTAGGGCTTGGTTGCGTCGTTCCTCAAGAACATTGATATCGTCGAGTCGTCGTTCTTCTTGATCATTCTCGTTGTAACAATCAGTTCGAGCAGAGCCCATTTTTAGTTCCGGAGGAAACATGGCTTCAACATCATAAGCGAGAAAAAATGGTGTTTCACCGGTCACACGACTGGTCGTGGTTCGAATGGCCCATAATACAGAAGGAAGTTCTTGAACCCAAGCTCCTGACCGTTTTGTTAACTGGTCGAACACTCGGTGTTTCACCCCTTGTATTATGATCACATTAGCTCTTTCGACTACTCTATTGCTCTGCGGGTGAGCGACAGAAGCGAAATATATCTTGATATCTAGATCCTTGCAAAAAAATTTGAAAATTTCTACTAGAGCACTAGGCACCGTTATCAGTGATTATACGACTGGGTACACCAAATCGTGTGATCACATTTTTTGTGAGAAACCTCTGAGCAGCTTCAGTTGTTATTTTAACAACTGGCTTGGCTTCTATCTATTTTGTAAACATGTCAATCATGACAAAAAGGAATTCGAAGCCCTCCGGGTGCCCTTGGGAAACGTCCCAGAATGTTTAGTCCATAGGTTGCAAAAGACCAAGAAAGAGGTATTATTTGCAAAACTTATGCTAGCTTATATACTTGTCGACTATGAAATTGACATTGTACGCACTTCGTCATGAGCTCTTTTGCAACATGAAGGGTAGTTGGCCAGTAGTATCCTTGCCTGAAAGCATTACCGACCAGTGTTATGTAGGAATGATGTGCTCCATAGACTCCTCTATGAATGTCGGATAGCAACTCAATGCCATTTGTTTAAGATATGCTTTTCATTAACACTCCGTGCGATCCTCGTTTATACAAGGTACATTCGATCAGAGTGTATGATTTGGCTTTTCGAGCAATACGATCAGCCTCTACATCATCTTCAGGAATAATGGCATGCTGAAGATAATTGTAGATCGACGTCATCCAATCTCTACCGGGGTCGTGCGTAATGACCTCCTGTGGAGCATCCATGTTCGAAGGATCGATTTGTACGACCTCTATTGGAACATCTAAGTCCTCGGAAGACCACCGAGAGTGAATCGAGTTGCTCGAGAAAAACTCTGGGCGGGATAGGAGATCTTGTGGAGGCCATCCGTGCCAACTGGTCTGCCATAAAGTTTTCCTTTCTACGAATGTGTTGGATCTGGAAACCGAAGAAGTACTTTTCGAGTTTTCGTACTTCCGCCAGATAAGATGACATACTGCTACTTGAGCATTGATACTCTTTCCTGACTTCATTCGCTACTAGTTGAGAATCGCCTTTCACTAGTAATCTGCGAACCCCGAGCGCTTTGGCTGCTCGGAGTCCTGACAGTAAACTTTCGTATTCCGCTACATTATTTGTTGCATGAAAGTTTAGCTGAATGTCGTATTTGATATGTTCTCCAACAGGGGATATTAGGATTACTCCAGCCTCTGAGCCTTTGAGCGTCAAGGAACCATCAAAGCACATTGTCCACTCGCCGTGGTGTTCGTACTCGGGCCCTCGGGTGGGTTCATGGTTTGTCCATTGGCAATGAATTGTACTATTGCTTAGGACTTGATTGTTGTTTGTGAGATGAAATAGAGGTCAAACACCCCAATCTCGACCGCCCATTTTGCTATTCGTCCTGATAATTCTCTGTATCCGAGAACTTGACCAAGGGGATATCCGGTTGGTACGACCACTTTATGGGCTTAAAAGTAATGCCCTAGTTTCCTTGAAGCCATAAGGAGACCATAGAGCAACTTTTGTATGTGTTGATATCTTTCCTTTGGTCCATGTAAAACTTCGCTTACGTAATATACTGGTCGTTGGACGTTGTCACGTTCTATAAGCAGTAACACCACTAACTGTTTGCGGCACTGCAGCCACATAAATCAGTAATATTTCTCTCGATCTTGGAGAAACTAAGATCGAGGTACTCGTAAGGTACTTTTTAAGTTTTTCAAAGGCATCGTTTATTTCCTTAGTCCACTCGAACTTTCATGTTTCCGAAGAAGTTTGAAGAAAGGTAATCCTTTCTCACCTAACTGTGGTATGAAACAACTTAACGCTGCTATACACCCGGTTGGCTTTTAGACTTCTTTCCTTGTGGTCGGAGGGCGCATCTGGTCGATGATCGATATTTTTGCTGGGTTTGCTTCAATACCTCTAGCCGAAACTAGGAATTCAAGAAACTTTCCTGTAAAAACTCTAAACACACACTTCTCTGAATTTAACTTAAGGTTATGTCTTCTAAGTTATCGAAAGTCTCGTGTAGGTTGAAAATGTGATCGTCTGCATTGATACTTTTCACAACTAAGTCATCAACGTAGGCTTCTGGATTTTGACCTATATGAGGATTAAAAGTTTTTTTGCATTAACCTTTGAAAAGTTGTACCAACATTTTTGAGACCAAATGACATCTTAACATAGCAGTAAGTGTCATATGGAGTGATGAAGGAAGTTTTCTCTTCATCATATTTACTCATATTAATCTGGTGGTACCCTGAGTACGCATCTAAAAACTTAATAACTCAGACCTGGAAGTAGAGTCTACAAGTTGATCAATACGTGGAAGGGGGAAGTCATCCTTCGGACAAGTTTTATTAAGATCTGTGAAGCCAATACACATTCGTCATTTTCCATTGCTTGTTCTAACCATTACAGGGTTGGCGAGCCACTTTGGGTGGTCGACTTCACGAATGAATCCAACCTTGAGGAGCTTGTCGATCTCCGACCGGATTGACTCCTTCCGGTCAGGTGCGAAACGTCTTAGCTTCTGTTTGACTGATTCTTGTCTGGCTGAAGAGTTAACATATGATCAATCACCTCCCTTGGGACTCCGGGCATGTCGGATGCCTGCTAGGCGAATACGTCTTGGTTTGCTCGGAGGAAGGAGACGAGCGACTCTTCATATTTGGGGTTGAGTTATGCCCTGACCAATACCTTTTGGGCGGACGCATCAGCGTTTCTTGAGCCAGACGGTGCGTTGGTGCTTTCTAGAGGAGCACCTTTGCTAAGTGGTACCTCCTTGATCTGGTCAGAAGGCTTTGGGGCTATCTTTAGCCTTGAGTGCTTGACTTGCATGGTAGGCAGATTGGTTTCTCTGATCGGAAGCTCATCGACCAATTCTAAAGATTTTCGATCACATGCATCAGCCATTTTTTGATCTCCTCGAACCATGATAACTCCCTTCGGTCCTGGTGAATTCCATTGTATGTTAAAGCTGAACGACCAAGTATTCCATTGTATGCGGTTTCGAAATATGCCACATCAAATAGAACCTTTTATGTTCGGAAGTTGTCGAGTCTTCCGAATGTAGCCGGTAGGGACAGCTATCCTGTTGGTTTGGCAGTGAACCAGGAACTATGTTGTGGAAGGCATACTTCACGAGTTTTACCTTAGACTTAGGAATCTGCATCTCTTCCAATGCTCCCGTAAATAAAATATTTAAAGAGCTATCCCCATCTATTAAGACTCGATTAACTTTGCAATTGTTAATAGTAGGTTCAACTACGATAGAAAACCTACCTGGTCGAGTCGACAGGATGAGGCAATCTTCTTTGCTGAAGGAGATTACAGTTTCTGACCACCTGGATGGCTCAACGGTGATCGGAGACTCGGCAAGGTTCACTTCCCATTCCACGGCATTCAGATGACGTCTTAGACTCGTATGAGGAGGATCTACCAAAAATCACATCGACTGTGTGCTGCGGCTCTTGGTACTCTATCTCTTCGTCGCCATCTTTGTCCTTCTTAGAGCTTAGTTCTCCAAGTTATGTTATGGAGGGGAAGGAGCCTTTACCTGAGTAGTAATCCTCCAGTTTCTTTTGCTAGGCTAGGTAGGTGCGCAAATCATGCCCTGCTGCTTGGTGAAGTGGACATCACTTCTTACTTTTTGTGGTAATCGCTGGTCGGAGCATTAGCCTTGTTCCGACCAGCGAAGTCTCTTTTGCACTTAGTAATTTTTTCGAGAATCGCAGGGACTTCCTTGTTATCGGGCTTGCAGTTCTTCTTATTCTTGAGAGACTTTTTGCTTTTTTTTATCTTGCTTCTCCACTTCTGACTAGTAATTTTTGTCCTTTCGATCAATAGTCTCGCACCATTCGACGGCATCAGTAGCGGTCACATACTTGTCTGCCATGTCGAAAAGTTTGACGGTCGTTCGTGAAGGATTTATTGCAATATCCTCTGTAAACTGACGATTTCTCAGCCCTGCTTTAAAAGCCTAAATGACAGAATATTCTACGATCTCTGGGATAGAGCTTCGAACCTGACTGAATCTCTTGATATATTATCAAAGAGTTTCATTGGTTTTCTGCTTCATCTGATAAAAATCATCCTCCTTCCCGAGATGGTGATATGTCCCTTGAAAATTGGCGATCAGAGTATCGCAGAGCTGCTCCCATGTATAGATAAATTCGACCAGTAGGTTAAGCAACCTCGAGCAGGCAGTCCCTTCAAGGACCGTGGGCAAGTAATTTGCTATCACGTTGTCGTTTTCACCAGCAGCTTTGATGACGGTAGTGTAAATTTGAAGAAATTCTAATGGGTTCTGAGTCCCATTGAACTTTTCTATGTTGGTGGTCGAACTGTCCGCCAGCGAGCAACTTGAGACACGCCAAAATGCTCGGCAACCCGTCATGGATTCGTGGCGCATTCTCTGAAAGGGAGGCAGTTGTCATCAATTGGGGATCGGTTCCTCAGGGTTGCATACCGAAGATGCAGAGTCCCAATTCGGTTGTGGACGTTATGATATCGTCTTTGACCACCTGCTTGGTTCATATGAAGCCTGAGATCACCTGAATCAAGTGGTCATTCCTCTTGAGGAGGAGGAGCGGATGTCATGAAGGGCCGTCTTCCTTCGTGATTTTCTGGTCGAAACCTACGAAAGGGTCTTGGTGTTGATCGGTCCTCTGCTCGACCTTGTTGTCCTCTACTGAGAAAGGAACGCTGGGATGAAGCCATCATGTGACTTTGTGAATTATTTTGCTCCCGGTACATTTCCGTACGCCGCATGGTTTATTGGAGGATCTCAGACACCCGACCTGCAAGCTGAGCATAACCTGGAGTTCCTGCTAAATCAGGATCTAGATTATTCATAATATTCTGAACTCGTTACAGGTTTTGCATTGTTACCGATGGTCGTGGAGGATTCCCGCTTGCAGTGGGCGTTCAATGAGGTAAATTTTCCCTCGACCTTCTGGTGGGCCCTGTCCAACCCCTTACTCGCGGTGGGGTAGGAACATGTGAATCAACAGATGCATGTCCATTAACTCGATTGCCTTTGGTAGTTGGTGCTTGAGGGCCCTTACCATTTCCACCAAGTGGAGGATCATGCATGGCATCCGGATTGGTATCTTCGATTTTGTTAACTTCGTGGCACCAGCAGTGATCTTCCGATGAACTCCCGTCGTAACTAAGGGAGAGCCTTCTAGTGCTTCTGCAAGGAGCCTCCATGATGGGGAGCGGTCGGAGATTACCGCCTCTGCTGGGCTCTGTGGTGGACTTACCCTGATCTGGCGGATCGTCGATCGTATGTTGAGTTTCACCTTGCCCACTTGGCCTACGATCGGTGATAACTGCATCGACACCCTTACCAGATGTCGGTTGGCCCCCAGAATACGTAGGAGTCGTTAGCGAATACTGGTCGCTGTAACATCCCCAAATTAATTAATGATGATTAGTATGCATCTCATTAGCATGATTATGGTTTTTGAATCTTTTGCATAATTTATTGCACTTGAAAAATCACAAAACAAATTGAACCTACAACTCAATTCTGAACTCCTAAAAGAAATCACAAATAAAAACTTGTGAACTCCTTCTGGAAATAATTTATTCAAATAATATATTGATTATCATGAATTAATATAATTTTTACCAAATTTTTGGACTTTAATTAGAACCACATAAATTTCAAACATGATAAATAACCTATTTTAAGTTTGAATTTGAATTAAGCAAATAACTCATGAACAGTGGTGTTTAAAATTTTGAATGGGTACTAGGTCATCCCAGAAACACCCCTAAATTATTTTGGATTTTGTAGAATTTATTTGCTGCATTTAAAGCCTTGGTCAAACTGGTAAATTATTTGGTCAAATCTGGAATTTTCAACCTAGCACTATTCATCGGGCCCGAGCCAGGCATTGTTGCACCGAACGAGCCCATCATGCCTCTTGACTGCACCCAACCACGTCACTCGCTTCCGCCTGTTACGACCGTCCGATCAGGATCAGACGATCCCGATCATCTGGCCGGTTACCCCTTCGATGAAGTCACAGACAAGCCGGGCTCACCGCGTCAGCGCCTTCGTCTTCCTCGGGCAGGCGTTGCTCAGGCTCTGTGTGCCACGCGCCCGACGCATGCTGTGCGCCCGTCCACGGCGTTACCCCACCGGCGTCCATGGCCTATCCCTGAGCATCGCCCACTCACACCGTGACTTTCTCCGTCCTTGGTCTCGCACAAAACTAACCCTAACCCGTTCTCTCCTCTTACTTCTCTCCTCGGCCGTGGGAGAGAAGGAAGCCAAGCTTCCACTCCGTCCCGGTAAGCGCCGCTGCGACCACGCCATTCTCCTTCTCCTTTCATGCCCTCCCCATTTTCGCTCTTTGGAGCTCTTGTCATTGCTTGTAGGACCCAAGACAAGCTCGTGCTCCCGCTGCATCCAGAGCGTGCCCACGGCTGTCTTTAGGTCATCATCGACTCCGGTGAGTTTCCCCCTCCATCAATTGCGTCATCCCATGCCTTTGAGCCATCTAATTATTTTCCCTCGACCAATTTGGTCGATGCATCACAGGGACATTTGAATTTGGAGCTTTTCCCATATTTCGGCCGACCACACTTCTCCCCGTCCATTTTTCAATCGGGTGACTTGTTCATCAATTCCTTTCGGTAGTAGCATCTCCTAGGTCTACTTAAGTGCTTCCGATCAGTCCTATGTTCTCTTTTTGCTCAGGTTGCCGTGCCTTCGTGAAGACCATACCACCGTCGTTCGGTCACACGTCGCCGGAGCTCCTCCGTGGGTCTCTGGTCATTTCTTCAGCTCACGTAGATTCGCATTACCTTGTAGGAGCTTAGGAGTTCTTTCGTTTGTTTATTGCATCGTCCGATCGGTGTGTCCTCTCGAGCCATTCTTGCGCCGCCACACTCCGTTGTCGCGCCGCCGCTACAGTCGTCCTCCGACCAAGTTCCGGCCGCCAGTCGGACCGTCAGGATATTAGCAACCCATACCTGCCCTTGTTTCATGCCGGCTGATGCGGCACCGGCCGGCCGGCAAAGCGAGCGGAGTCGCCGCCTGTTTTTGTCGGAACCGAGCGACTTCGTGGCAATATAATTAGTGTATCGATTAGCAATTAATGACGTGATCACTGTCAAAAATCCAGGGGTTAGCGCATTAAATGCTTTGCAGCAGTCTATGACTTGTGGACCCCATTATTGGTTAAGTGATAGTGTAGATTTGTGTAGTGCACTTTCCCTTCGGGAAAACGTATTCTCCGTACGTACAAAGCTGGAAATGCGTTTTCGTTATCAGAAGGCGTATTCCCGAAGTGCGCATCCGACGTTATTCTCGGCGGGGCTGGGTCAACTTTGACCAGGTCATCTGTTGACTAAGGGCCCCACCTGTAAGTGACTGCGGGTAGAGTTAGGGTCTGTAGGAAAAGTAATAATGTATTTAGAAAATCCCAAAATAATTTATTTGTTAACTGAAAAATACAATTAACTTCAAAAAGGCATAACTAATTCATTTTAACTCCAAAAACAGTGAAATCACTTTTGTTATTTTTTATTTTTAATTAACTTTATATTAAAATAGGTTTCAACCTTGTAACTGTCACAGAAATATATATTTTGTGGCTAGTGCTCCAAAATTGAATTACTATTACATTATAAATTGCTTTTAACTTTGAAAATTCATAACTAATTCATAAAAACTCCAAATAAGATGAACCAAATTATTTTAGTCTTGTGAAAATATTCTCTATCCATTTTGTAATCCCCATGTCCACCACTACTCTAGAAATTTTTGCGAAAACTTTAGATGCGATGAAGAGTGACATATTCTAATTTATTTGGATTTTCTAGAAAACTGACTTTCAAACTGTCATAACTTCTGCATAGAGCATCCAAATCAATTGATTCTTATTGCTTAATTCACCTAAAATGATGCTCTACCTTCTGTGAATTTTTCATAATTTTTGGATGAATTTGAATTTTTGGGTCTTTTCGGTATTATTCGTTCTTATTGTGCTTTCGACTTCCTTCGGTAGGTTCCGACGATCCTATTGTATTCGAGAGCGATCCTCTGCAACAAGAAGGTTATCCCCAGCAAGGCAAGCAGTTTGATCATAAATGTCCCATTACTTTCAAGTCTAATACTTTGTTTACAAATCGTATGTATGCATGCTTTTGTGTCAAAGTAATTTTTCCGATTAGAGGTAGCTATTCCTATTGCATGGTTGCCCTTAAATTGTTATCCCCTGCCACAAAATATAAGTTATTAATATTGCTGGTAAATTAGAGCCCGGTGGTTTAATTATGCTCTTTTATCGTCTTTCGGTGTCATGCTTAGAAATGCTTAGCTACCAGTAGATTTGGACGGTTATCAACTTAGTCGGTAACCTTGAACACACAAAATTATTATTATCATTATGCTCAGCACTTTGTGCTTTGTTACTTTATGAAGTCAAAAACTGGAAATAAAAAAATAAAATGTTTGAGACTTGGGCACAATGGTTGATGGTGTGATCTTAGGGTGTGATGGAATGGTGCCCAGTTCAATCAAGGATCAAGTTACTTGCGCTACCGTACCGAGCAATTTGCGTACTAACCACATGAGAGGGATATGTGACCTCTCTTGACTTAGTACTTTGGCGTGTGTTAGCTCCGGGTCGCAGGAGGTGGTTTGTGTGTTGTGTGAAAAAGGAACTATGTGTTGTTGTTTGGTGTGCGGTGGTAGATTTCCAGGTAGGTTCTCCACCTCGATGGGCATCGTAGTTGTCACCCGCGATGGGTAGTTGACCGAGGCTTTACGATGACTCCGACACAACGTATGAGTTTCTATCCATACGGGCGACTCGTAGTTAATACATAATATTGGAAACGTCTCGTAGGACATAGCCTTGCCGACATACCTTAGGAAGTGTGCTTATTCCGAAGGCAAAAGAGGCGGTCTGGCGTGTGGGTACATTGGTACACCCCTGCAGGGTTCAAACTATTCGAATAGCCTCGTCCTAGGTTATGGACACGCTTGGATACGCCCCGTGTGAACTAGACTATAACTTTTAACTAAAACTTGATGAGGGTGGTATGAATGGGGAATTCATGCTTTTGTTGTGGTGGCTATTGGGTTAGCCACTTCTAGGATGTCTTGTTGTTATTGTTACTTATATATCGCTGTTTTTGTCAAATAAAAACAGATTGTAAAATTGCTTTAAATCTATTACATTATTGCAAATGAAAACTTGCTTTATGCTGAAAATGAGTCTAGAGCCTCCTCCACTTGAATAACCTTGCATGTAGCTATGTATAGGTCTGTTACTCTACACATAAGTCTTGCGGAGTATAATTTTTGTACTCATTTGCTTCGCTTAACTATTTGTTGTAGAGGAGGAAGGTGAGCCCCATGGGCCTCACTTTTGTGAGATGTGCTGCGGGTTTGACGACTAGCTTGGCGGTCCGGTTGGTTGCGTTGTGGGTAAAGGCACACTAATTGGCTTTTTTATTTATCGCCATCTTATGGCATTTCACTTCCGCTGTCTAATTAGTTAATTGTATGTCTTTTGACCGGTCGGCCTCCCTTTTGTAATAACTCTACTATGTATGTCTTTTGATTTGTTAAGTGTTGCTTTGGTTATATGTCTTGAATGGAATTGATGCATGAATTTTGTAAAGGGGTGTGTATACTGCATTTCGGGGAAGTATACATATCTCGAAGACACGGGTTATTTTGTTTGTGATGCTAGGGTCAGTTGGTGACTAAGCATTGCAAGCTTAATAAACCAGGGTCCTCACAGTCGCCCATGATAATATCGAGAGTACATAGACTCTATGATTGTAGCGTTGGGATTCCGTTGCCATTTTTGCCGATCGACTCGATCGGGCTTGTAGAGGTGTTCAGACGTTCCAAATTGGTCGGAACGAGCGGTTCCTCTGAGAGCGTCATTGATGGCGGTGGTGTATCCTCATCCATCCAGTTGATTTCACCAATCTCTGCGACTGGAGAGCCGGTGGAGGAGGATGATGAAGACATCCCACTGTCTTCCATGGTGCGAATGTATGCGTCCATGTCGAGGTCGGAGTAGTCCGCCAAGTCGAACCAGTTTTTGTCATCCCAAGTCCCTGCCATGTTCGCATGAACGATGATATGGCAAACAAATTGGATGAGAACGTCTTCTTCCCCACGGTCGGCGCCAGCTGTCGCCGATCTTACGAAATAAAACAGAGAAAAATGGCAAAGAGTTACTAGGAGATGATGGGACTGCTCTTTATTGCTATGAACTGGTTTCTTTACAGGGGTGCCCTTGACAAGGGACTAATCCTAATTACACTGAGCGTAATACTTGCTATGCTGTTGAGTCAGACATTGAAACATGAATCTAACGTGAATTGTTGTTCTTCAATCTGATGTCTTCGTTCCTCCGTGCTCCATCCTTAAATAACCATTGAAGGGGTGACAGTTACTCCGGGAGAAGGCGTCTGTTGGAAGTGTCGCGACTGGTCAGAGCGAGGCAACGGTTAATGAAGTATCAACCGTTCATCGGTTGATGTCTATGAGACACTAAACCGTGCGGTAGTTTGTTGCTAGTGTCTTAGGACTACGAATCATCGTGTGGTATGGAGCCAATATGATATGTGCTTCATTCATCACATGGTAAGGAGTATGTTTGGAGCAAAATTCAGATGTCAGTTCATTGCTTGTACGAGCAGTTATCTAGTTGGGGACTAGATAAAGGATCTCGTCCGATCAGGATACCTATAAGTAAAATCTAGAACCTTCACGACCACAGAGGTCGTTAGCTTCACAGCTATTACGACCACAGGGGTCATATTTCTACACGTGTGGTGCGTGCGTGATGGTGTGTGCTGCCGTACCACACAAACGGTCGTTTGGCGCGTTTGCAAGACACTGAATGCGTTGATGGCAATTTCAGTTGTTTTTTTACTCCTAAATAAGTTCTCTATGGTCAAGGAGCAATAGGAAGGCAAAGAGAAGATAGCTGAAGCCTGAGGTCATATATAGTACCAACACTATGTCCCTGGGCCCGTCTGCCCTCCATCAATCGCTGCCCGGTCGGCCGAGGGCCGGGCATATCCGGGCCCAGGCCCACGCGTCCCCCTCGCGCAGCTGCTCCCGGCCGGGCGCGCGCGGGTCCATCCCCCGGCTGCCTCTCTCGATCGTCGCTCTGATCGCGCGCGTCCAAACGGCCACGAGGTTGCTAGGAACGCCGGGCATGCACTGTCACTGGTCTTGTCACGGCACAGCGCCACAGCGGCATCCATCGGCATCGGCATCGGCATCGGCACTGCCCCCGCCGCATGGGCGGCAGGACGCTTCCCGCTCGTCCGCTTGCGGCGATGTCGGACGCGCCGCTGTTGCGTGATAGAAAGCTAGGTGTTAATGTGGTATGGCTGGAAGAAATGGAAAAAAGGGTCGTGGGGACGCAGTGCAGTGCAGCGCGGTTCGCTTGCCTCGCGTGCGCGCGCGTCCCCACCCTGCCCGCCTGGCCGGACGTGCCATTTCTCCCACTGCGACGTTGTCGCCGTGGGCTTGTCCGGCACCGGCGGCCCATGGCCCCCCTGTCATCCGGGAAGAAACCGCCACGGGCTACCTCCGGCCGGCCGCATGGACGCCGCGCGCAGATGAGCTGAACCGTGTACGTTGTACGTACACGCGCGATCTCAGCCGGGTGATCACGTCAAGAAACGCCTCCCGTCGACGTCAAAGAATTCCGGACGTGGTGCAGTACCGTTGCGTGAGGCCGAGCGCGTCGGGACGGCGCATCGCGTTAGCGCACTGCCGTGCGACATGGTAATCCGTGCTGCCGACGGACGGCCGACGGGGTACGTACGTGAAACCAAGAAGCTTTTATGAGATCCCGCAATGCAATGCAATGCAATGCATGCATAGGGGCATGGGCACAGCTCGCGCTTCGTTCCTTTGTGCAGAGCACATTTCTAGGGATGGGTTCTCGCTTGCTTGCCTTGTCTCGCCGGTGTCAGATGCCAGCGCCAAGTCAGGCGCCTCTCCGTGCTTGGCAGCTCATGCATGTTTGAGAAGCTTCCATACGCAGAGTTGCTTGTTTTCGCACTGGTTGGCTACAGTTTGGTTGTGCTGGCAGGGTGGATGCTGAGTTGCTGACAAGAGAAAACACGCATACCCAGTACAATATCAGAGATCGATCATGAATGATGTATCAATTAATGGATGTCATATTTTAGTTCTATCTGCGGATCTAGTGCAGCCACAAGCAGGGTTAGAACTTAGAAAGAGGGGGACATAGGGGACGAATTCCCTGTTGTAAATTTCGACATTGTATTATATTATATGCCTTGCTGAAGACAAAGAATAGAACGAAAATTGACTGGGTATCTTAAAACCTGTCAAATTATGGAGCCGTTCCTTGACACATACGTAGATACATGACAATCAACAAATAACCCACTCAGCATGTAGTAGGTGGGAATTGAACTTCACCCTCGACCGGCCGGAAAGCCTGGGTGAGTGGACTAACCAACGGTCATTTTACCTTACACGATCCGGACTCCAACAAAACAGCATCTCCCAAAGTGCTCGGACTCGATCAGGGGTAGCGTCAAATCTCGATCTAAACGGCAATGCAAGTTGACAAGGTTTCAGAAATACCAATACGACATGGATGGATACCTGGAATCCGAAAGGAATAATGCTTCAGCGGCGGCCATGCCGGGTAGCTTTTGTACGTGCTTTAGCCGGCCACAGGACAGGAGAGAATAAAGTTAGGCATAATGCAGCTGATGGCCTTGGTTCTGATTCGATTCACATGTATATTCTGGGCGAGCGGAGAAAGATTCAGGCAGGTGCTCGATTGATGGTGGTCTGCACAAGTTCGTGAAAGATGCAGTAGTGTAAAGTGATCTCCCTTTACCAAGTGATAGAAAGCGTCGTGTTGCATGTATCGTCCTTCCCATCGGGTTGGTTAGCTCGTTGCATCCAACTTAATTCATACTTTGTCTTCGAAAGATATAAGAGCAATCTTGTACAAACTGTGTATAAGACCTTCCATGGGACCAGGCTGGATCCTCTATTCGAACAGCATGATATATATCAATTGGCTTTGCTAATTTTCAATTGCCTGATTTTTTATATATCTCAGTTACCTAAAATTATATAGTACTAAGTCTAAAATTACAGTATCAGATAATGTACAAGTTTAGCTTGATTTTACTGTGACTTTTAGTTCTATTTGTTTTTTGTATTCGTAGGACTCTTCTAGGTTTAGTTTTGTCTAGACTTTATTTATTTATTTATTTTCTTGTCTTTGTATTTTGTAGGGGTTCACCAAATATAAATTTGTTTTTTTGTCTAGCTTAGAATATACGTGCCATCGGATCGGCCAGATGGACGGTTCAGATCACACTAGGACTGTTTGAACGCGGTGATCAGGGCAAAGTTTTTTTTTTTTTTTTTTTTTTTTTGGGTATCATGGTATACGGAAAACTAGCGATAGTGCAGTAGTAGTATCCATTCCTGCCCTCTTTTCTGATGAGCAGCAGTTTTAGCCGGCTACTAGCTACTGCACTAAAGCGTATATCATGAATCTGTCCAGCTTCCTCTCGGGCTATTGGCTTGTTAGCATCTGTTTTGGCCATGAGCCGCCTTGTCACAGCAATAGTGGATGACCATTCAATTGCTATGATCTGGACTTGGGCAGATGACAAGTACTCCACCACTGTCTCCTCTGGTCATTGTTTTCTTTGGATCATGTACAACAGTTTGATAGCTATATGCAAATTCCAACTTTTAGTTTGAGTAAATTACACAAAACTTGTCTGTTGTTTTATGAGTTGTATATGCAAATTCCAACTTGTCATGGCTTGAAGTCTGTCTTGAACTATATTTATGGTTTGAATTTGGTGGCGTCCATCAATTATTTTTTTTGGGTTCTAAGTATGAAGAGAGGGGAGAATATCCAAGAATCTTCATTGCATCGTACTAGTACGGTAATTATGCCTAGTTGGAACGTACACTCGATCGGAAGGAGACTTGCACAGTTGGCGAATACCTGAGCTTTCCAGTTGTACATCAACTAGTCCAACACCAACGTGACCTCTCCTGGTAAAATCTGGTATGGTACGTGTCCATCCTTCCTACTTGGCTATCGATCGGCCCTACTATGCGAAAAAAGATCGCGGCGCGTGCATGATTTGAGTCTCAAATAACCTTTCAAGTCTGATTTGAGTAATCGATAAATAACCAGTGCTACTCCAATAAGGTTTTCCATGTGTCAACAGTCACTAAAGTGTCAGCAGGTTCGAGTCCATCTTGATCAAAGGTGTTCTCATGCTGTCGATCGAGAAACGATAGTGGAGTATGCCGTAATTATGAGATGTCATCGATCCATCGAAAAGAAACACCTTCGGTCCGTCCAGGTATGAGCACATCGTGGCAGCCTTCGCGAATAGGAGGGAGTCTGTCTCGCGACACGCCCAGCATCTGTGACGTGGCGTACGTGGCACCCGGCCCTGCCTGCGCAGCAGCACCACACGCGCGCCAACTCAGGGGCCGGCCCGGCGTGTCGGCGACTTTGCCAACCGCCCGGGGCCGCGACCGCACGCCCCCCATCCCCAAACGCCCGCGCGCGCGGGGCAAACGCAAAGCAAACGCATGGCAACGCAAGGCAGAGGCTGGTGCCATTGCCAACCAAAGGACGCTGCACCCCGTACGTACGTATGTGAAGTGCCGAGCCGAGACAAACCGACCGCCCGGCGGATGGTGCGAATCGACTGGCACGCGCAGCCGGCTCGCGAGTCGCGACCGAGCGCGCGCGAGCGAGGGAGCATTTGGCTCCGCGCTTTCGCTTTATTAGCTGGGTGGCTTCCCCGTGGGTGTGGTGGCCGTCATGAGTAGCCTGCGCGCGCGGGCCGCACATCCCGCCGTGTTCCTCCGCGCAGCCGCACAATCAAGCCCGCCTGTTGCCTTTTCCTTCGTCGGACCGAAACGGCGATTATAAAGCAGCTCTAAGGCGAGATTTGATAGATTGATATTCTCCTCGACAACAGTAGCATTTATCTCATACTTCCTAGCGTTGATTACAGCCAAGATGTAGATAGTATTATCAGACTAAGCATACTCAATATCGATCGCATTCTCAGACTGAGCGTACTTGATATCGATCGCTCTTAACTGATTGAGCACCTTGTTGAAACGAGTTAATACATCATCGATACTATCTCAAATTTATTGTATTATGGCTTGAAAATCGTTTAACGTACTTGTTTGATTTGGGACGAACCCTCATAGTAAGTCTCGAGGGTGTGTCAAATCTCGTACGCGGTCTCAAGGTGACAAATTCTGTCATACTGCTATCTACCAAGCGTAGCATAGAGGAGCTTCTTTACTTTGTGGTTGTTAGCTAAGAGGACCACAGAAGCCGGCGTAGCAGTATCGAGCAAGATGAGCAGAGCTCGAACAACCTCTTATATGGTTTGACCTTCGCTCTGAAGGTAGACACACGTACGATTATTCCAATAAGCATAGTCGCGCTTATCGAAGACATACAGCTTGGTGGAGTACTTCTCCACTGTCAAGTTAACTGACCGGTTAAGATCAAGAGTGAACAAACGATACCACTTGTTGAACCGAAATGGTGACTAGAGTGGGTGAATAGGAGCTCTACTTCTTTTTCACCTAGTCCGAATTCAATTCCATTCTTATTCCAATAACTATGAAAGCTATAGAGATTGAATGTACAAGCACAGAAAAAACCTCGTATTGATCCAATCAAAACCCCAGGCACAAACAACAAAACTCAAAGCGAAAAGAGTTGGGCGGTCGGACATCTGAGGATGGACGGTCTGACCGATAGCCTGGTGTAAGATCGAGGAGGTCGACTAGAGGAAGGGTGAATAGGCGGTTTTAAAAAACCTTTTGCCTAAAATCGATTTCTAATACGAAAGCTAACAACAATTCAGTTTTGCACAATTAAAATCTAAATCCGCTAGTCTTGACTAAGTGCACCAACGATGTAAGACTATTGGTATAATCAATATGTAAGCAATTCAATACAAGAAATGCAAATGGTACAAGGTAAAACACAAGAGAACAAACCACAATAACATTATGATATTTTACCGTATTATTCGGAGACTTGCCAATCTCCCATAATCCACGTTAAGGTAAGTCCAACCAAATTGGACCGGCTCCATGATTGAGCCAACACCTCCGAGGTAAGTCCAACCACTTGGATCGGTATCAACACCTCGATCCACTCGCGATTACTTTTCCTCAACTCTGGAGATAGCGAGCACCAAATCACTCACAACCGCCCAGGTCTTCTCACAACCTTTTTTTAGAAGTCACCAGCACAACTCCTCCAAACCGTCTAGGTGCCGGCAAACACCAAGATTAACAAGTTGGAGACGCCCACTTAACGAATCAGATGTCTAAGCTCAATGAATACACAATCCACTACCTAATGTAACACATGCACTTAGGGGTTGCTCTCTAAGCTCACTAAGTATAACACATGCATATGAGAGTGTAGAGAGCTTGCTCTTTACTCAAGGGAAATGATATATCACCAGCAACACCTCTCACAACCGGACAAGGTGGGTATTTATAGCTCTCACACACAAAACTAGCCGTTTGGAAGGGAATCTACCGAAAATCAACGAAACCCGGTCTGACCGTCAACTGATGGCCGGTCAGACCGCCCATGCTCCAACGGCTATAAAACTAGTTGTTGGAGACACACATTCGGATTGACCGCCAACCAATGACAGGTCAGACCGCTCAAGCCCGATCAAACCGCTCCACAAAGGAGCAAGCCAAAATCCGTTGAGTCCAATGACGTCGCCCGACATTCTCGATCGTTCTGGACATCATTTCTCGAAGCTTAGTCCTAATCATCATCGCCATTGACCGTCGGTAACCTCCAAGCCTCCTGCACAATAATAGACCAAGAAATCGATTCTAGAAATAAGTTCTTCGCAACTTGACTCACGTTAATCAAAACATACATCATGCAACACATATGCACTCAAAACCATGAATTTAACCTAACCCACAAACATCGTCGCCTTACCGGCCAACGAATAGGGCAAAATCGGTCAAACCGCCCTGCTTGGCCGGTCTGACCGCTATCACAAACACGTAGCTAGATTTTCTCCTTGGAAATCCGAAACCTCTTTGTAAATTTAAAATGATTAAAACTATTGACTCGAAACTCTAAAAATCATGAAACTAAGTACAGAAGAATCCCCCTCTTATTTACACACTCTATTTTTGGCCTGACCTTAAACTCGAAAAACACATTTTTGGCCGGTCTTACCGCCGACACTTTGGCCTACCTCTAGGCCAGTCTGACAGCCAGAGGTGGTCGGTCCAACCGCCAGCAAGGCCGGTCTAACCGTCTACTGCTTGACAGTACCTAAATTTTGTAAAAAATAAGTATTTCGATAAACCCTATTTACTATTATCAATTATATCATCATTATAAAATCATATACATATATCTGTAATATCCACACCCTGCCATGCAATGCCACTGCAAAGTTCAAAGCCAAGTTTATGTAATAATCTGCTGCACCGGGCACTGCACCGGGCTCGCTAGCCCGCATTGCATTGTTCTAGTCTGTCCTGGCGAGCCCCGTCACGCTCCATTCATCTCTCTCTCTCTGTCGCTCGTTGGCGGTGAGGAATAGATCATCCGTACGAGGCTGCACTTGCTTTTTATTCGTTATGGCATCTCGGTCGGTCGACCGACCGACCGGTCAGTCACTGTGATCAACACTACGCCTGAGCCCAGAGAGGTGAGAACCGAGAACTCGAGTCCAGGACCCCCACCCTGCTCCTCTGAGACGGTCGCCAAATCCGCTACTGTTCACCTTTCGAAAATGTTGTGCACGCATCATGACAAAACGAAACGGTACTGGTTTCTACTGCCACTGCCACCTACTGCCACTGCCACCTATCAAAACTATAAATTGTATATGTGTGTGTAAGTTGTTAATTGCGGCGTATATATTTCGCATAACGTAGGATGTATTTTGTCAATCGAGAGTATATACGTATAGTATATGAGTATATAAGACCACTTATATAGTATTTATATATTTTTAAGGGTGGTATCTATATTTTTTTACATACTCCTTTTTATATGCGAATACAAAAGTATTTAAAAAATATGCTAAAAACTATGCACTCTTACAATTTTAGTGTAGCTAAACTTAGCCACACTAAAATAACCGATATATATGTATAGGACGCCCGTTTCGTACTCTTAAGAGTACATACTCCCGCTTCGAATATACCACTTAAATAAATATATTATACTTCTTTGTCATTTTCAGTATACTTAAATACCAATTATAAGATACTCCAATGCGACTTGATTAAAAAAATTTCATTGGAGTCCTTTATTTTTTTGCTATATACCCTTTTTCATATATAAAAGAAGTATATACACAAATTTAGCTATAAAAGGTGGACTTTAATGATTTTTTTTCATAGAACTCACTTTGGGGTATCTTATAATTATTATTAGAGTATGCTCAAATAGATAAATAGGTATTATTATACGATCTAAGTAGTATATGAGAAGCGAGAGTACGTACTCCCAGCCTCCCATGAGTACTATATCATTTTTCTATATATATATAGAAGCCTTTTTCCTACTCCCGAGAGTAGTTACTTCCTATTCCGTATCTCACAATGTAGGGAGTATCTTGCGCAACCGAGAGTATGTATGTGTAGTATACGGGTATATAAGACCACCTAGGTGTTATTCACACCTTTTCAGGGGTGATATGTACAATTTTTTTTGGACATACTCCTTTTTAGCGCGAATATGAAGGTATTTACAAAATATGCTAAAAACTATAGACTCTCTTACAAATTTTTCGTGTAGTTCGTATTGGAGTATCTTATAATTAGTATATGAGTATACCCAAAGTGATAAAAGAGTATGTTAAGTTGTTTTAGGTGGTATATCAAAGGTGGGAGTAACTACACCCGGGAGTATAAAGTATTATATATATATATATATATATATGGACGCCCGTTTCGTACTCCCGGGAGTACATACTCCCGCTTCGAATATATCACTTAAATAAATATATTATACTTCTTTATCATTTTTAGTATACTTAAATACCAATTATAAGATACTCCAATGCGACTTGATTGAAAAAATTTCATTGGAGTCCTATATTTTTGCTATATACCTTTTTTCATATATAAAAGAAGTATATACACAAATTCAGCTATAAAAGACGGACTTTAATGTTTTTTTTCATAGAACTCACTCTACTATACTCCATTTCATAAGCGCAGCCGTTGTGGCACAGTGCCAGTACCTTGTTTGGAGGCTGTAGCTAGCAATTGCACATATAGCAATTAAGCTACGTAATTAATAAGCCTCGAGATAGCAGTGCTATAGAGACAGCGTGGTCGAAACCTTGAAGAAGCGCGTGCATTGCTAAGGTTAATTTGCACCTACGTTTATAGACCTTTTCTGGTCCCTAAACCATTCGTCAACATGATTGTACCTGCTTCAGCATTAATATGATTTTCGTAACGAGTGAACTTAAATCCCAGTTCAACCCCATTGGTCCAAAATACTTGATTGAATTTCAGCTCGATCCCTAATTCAAACAGGTTGTGAGGATTAGCCAGCATTGATTGATTGAGCTGAAGTGTTGCAACTGCGTTAAATCATATAACGCACGCCCGACTCACCTTTTTGAAAAGAAAATCTTGTCCCGCATGGAGCAGATATCAAACATTTCGGCGAGCCAAAGAAGAAAGCATCGCATGTCGTCATCCTTGTGAAATCTGAATTTTGTAGCAATCAATTAACGCATGAACCTGATTTGATATCTCTGTGCAAAACCTGACGTATCTGCGGGTACTTTTGCTACAACGTGCTAGTGCTAAACTTTTTCCGGTCTCATGTGAATCATTACACACTTCCCTTTCCATTTTCTTTTGGAGAATTCATGAGAATCATTAGCCCGGTTAGTTGATTATGCCATATACCGATACACATGTCTCCTTATCGTACCGGCCGACAATGTTCCATGACTTGCTGCGATTACCATTTTGCAAATTATGAACCTAACCAAAAGATAAATAAAAACGGATCGAGTACGACGGCTCATACAAAAACGCATTTAAATCCAACGAAAACGTATTTGTTAGTACAGCAATTTGTTGTACCAACCGTCCTCCAATTGCAAAATTTGGACCGAACAGTGAACACTAACAAGAAGAATTATTGGTGCTGCTGTTATACCACACTACATGTACAACTGAACATCGGCCCCGCGTACTCACATCCAAAAATGCTCCATATGGCCTGCAAAATACAACAAAAAAAATGCTTTAAATTGGATTCTGAACTAAATCAAGAGAGACTATGGCAGTGTTTCTCACAGTGTTCTTGCTGAACTTGTTTTGTCTTGTGCAGGACATGCCGGTAGAATAAATCTTTGAATTTCATAATAATACTAAAAAAATCGTGGCCACCATGCATATTGTGAATGCTACTAAAGTGGTACCTCTAAGAGAAATCTCAGAAGAATATTAGGAGGAAATAAAGGCTTGATTAAGAGAAAGAATTAGGAGGAGAACGAGGAATTTTGGACATATGTAACACTGTGTAAATCCGAAATTCCAAATTTAGCCCCTATACGAAAAAAATTCCGTTTCTAGCCCCCCGTTCGACCGCGGGACTGCGTCAGGCGGGCACCTGTCCGCTCGTGCGGTGTGGCACCGCACGATCAAGATTGTTCCACGCGATCGTGCGGTGCCAAATCAAGACGATCAAGATCTGTATGATGTGTCGTGCGGTATGGGACCGCACGACCCGAATGCACTGTGCACCGGTCGTGCGGTCCCATACCGCACGACCCGAATACACCCCCCCCCACCGCGCGTCTGTTCTCCCGACCGCGCGTCTCTCTGCTGTCATTCCATCCGCCGAAAGCACCGAAAACAGCCAGGCCTGGCACTCGCTAGCACACGCGTCAGCTATTCATTTCTATGGCCCTTCTCCATGAGCAAAAGATCAGCGTATATGTTGGCATACGAAGGAAGAAGCTCATTTGTAGTTCATTCAACCGAGCGAGAGCAGGAAGGCAGTGAAAAACTGAGGAGCGAAAGAAGGAAGATTTGAGTTGATTTCGTTCGGAAGCAGCGGATTTGGCAAGTACAAAAGTTGTAGATCGTCTCGTGAGCTTCAAGAAGAGGTAAGTTTTGTACACGTGTAACTAATATTTTATGTATGTCATTAGTTTATAATTAAGCAAACCATGTTTGGTTAATGTTATTTTAGGTCAATCTTTGATACGCTATGTATTTGTAGCAAATCTAACATATATTAGGCATGATGTATTGTAGTGTATGTAATATTATACTATGTTTTTGAGAACATACGTATTGTAATGTAGTTTCATGTTGTGCGAAAATATGAACTTGTAGATTTGTAGACGGTGAGAAAGTACATATTTTTAGAGCATTTGTAGGTGATAACAATAGTAATGTGATTAGAAACATACAATTAGTACGGTTAGGGAAGAAGTGGATATAGTGCGGTTGGTGGTAAAAATAAATTGAAAATAAAGTGCGGTAGCGGGTGTTTGATGGTACGATTATTGCATGTTTGAAACTAACATGGTTGATTATGCACTTAACATGTAATGGGAATTTGGCATGAATCAAACAAGCTTATCTGAGAACAATAGTGAAAATAAAATAACGTTGTAATGTAATTTTCATATGAATTAGAAATGGAAATAAAAATGAAGTGAATATGTAATTTGATGTATGTTAGAATTTAGAAGTAAAATAGTTAGAAGTAAATTGTAGATTTATAAATACCGTCTTTATTAATGTTACAATGGGGTAGTGGGGTGTGATGATCGATTGTTGCATGTTGTGTAATGAGATGGTTGATTGTGCACTTATGTTAGGTACGTCATGGTCGACATTCAAGACTTGTTCGTATTCTACTAGTAGTGGTCTCAGTCGCGACGGGACGTATGGGGCGGCACTGTCTAATTGTGACCGACCGTGATCCGGGCACCCGGCCGAACGCCATGAACTTGTCGACCTACGGAGGTGTGTCCGTTCGGCGTTCGATCGGCACACCGGAAGGAAGAAGTTACGGATCGAGGCGATATATCGTCAATGGTGGGTGATGCGGGAGAGAATGTGGCAACTTCTGAAGGTGACCAACGATGCCTCGTGGGCCAACTACATGGAGGTTGTGTGCAACCACGATGTCGCGATATATGCCGCACCAATGGTATATGTCGAGTTCGTGGAGAGGATGTAATCATCCGCCATGGGTGGCTCGATCGCACCGTGCGTATGTAGTGCCTAGGTTCATCTTGGGCGGTCATGAAGACGCTTGTGCGAGGAGAAGATGTGGGCGAGGAAGTGGGTGATGAAGACCTCGGGAGGCATGCGGAGAATTTCGAATAGCGAAGGTGTGGAGGAGAGGTGGTGGGCCTGTATTGATCGGTCATGAGTACCTTGGGGACCAGGTGGAAGAAGTGGGCAGCGAGGAGGAGGAGGATGAGGAAACAGGCAGTTCTGGAGAGGACGACGATGGCGAAGCTGCAATTGGAGGGGTGGTAGGTGGTGTTGTGACCACCGACGGTGCGTACGTGCCATCCAGACTGGACGACAACGCAGGCATCTTCTAGTTCTCGCCACAAAGGAGGAGGAGAATGGGGTTCAATGAGGCACACTCATTTTGGGGCGATGCTTAGAATAAGAGTGTTGCCCAAAGAGCTATTGCTAGATACGCCGTGAAC
This sequence comes from Hsuehochloa calcarea, assembly GCA_036346395.1. Classification (NCBI taxonomy): domain Eukaryota; kingdom Viridiplantae; phylum Streptophyta; class Magnoliopsida; order Poales; family Poaceae; genus Hsuehochloa; species Hsuehochloa calcarea. The sequence continues at coordinate 4,507,763 of CM070605.1, read as the reverse complement.
ATGAGCCGGACGACGGGGTGCATGTGTCAAACCGAACACGTACATTGTGAAGTGTGTTGACGGGTCCTGTGCTGGCAAAATTCGTGCACAGCGGTTCAAGGGCGCAGGCACTGAAGTTCCGGATAACGGTGCTGCATGATCACAGTTGTGAGCTTGCGGGGCCAGTACGTAGGCACCGCAACATGACATCAGCATATGTTGCGGAGCTGGTGAGCCACCTCATCGTGGCAGATGTATCCATTTCTCCGAAGGTTATAATGGCGTATAGCAAATTCGGAGGATTGAGGTCACTACAAGAAGGCATGGAGGGCGAAACGAAGGTGCTTTGCCGTATGTTTGGGACGTCTGAGGAGGCGTGCGACACGGTCCCAAGAATGCTGCAAAGAAATCACGTAATCAAATCGAGCACGACATTAACAAAGCGAGAGAGGGTTCATCCTACAGGGCCCGGCGTTATATTCTTGACAGAGTGTTCGGGCCTTCCATCGAAGCGATACAAGGCTTGTGTCGTGCCGTCGGTGCTAACGATAGACGGACGCTCATATCCGGCAAGTACAAGGGTACTATCCTCACCGCGATTGCGTGCGGACGCAAATGACCGATTACTCGATGGCATTTGCAATTGTGGAGAATGAGAATACGGATAGGCGGCTTTGGTTCCTTGCCAATGTGAAGGTGCCATAGTGCAAGGTCGTCCCGGCGTGTATCATCTCGACCGCAATGCGAGCTTCTTTATGCTGCGTTATGAACGATGCGAATGGGACGCAACCCCTTCCGGTGGAATGATCACGAAGAACCGTTGGTGCATGAGGCATCTTGTCGCGAACTTCCACGAAGGTTCCGTAGCAAGGACTTAATGAAGATGTTTAAGAAGCTATGTGTGCGTAACTGCGGAAGTTTGACACCTTGTGGAGGCAACTCGATCAGAGGCTAGTAAGCATGTCCGCAGAGTCAGGCCGTGGAGGGAGGCTCCACAAGAGTTGGGGTGTTCACACAATGGGTTCAATCAAATGCACTGACTTGGAGATGTGGTCTTTGTTGCACGACACCGGGGCGAGGTATGGGATCATGACAACTAATATGTCGGAGGTTTACAACGGAGTCTTGAAGGGCGCCGATCTCTACCAATCACTGCAATCGTGGACGAGAGCGGAACCGCATCTTGTCGGGTATTTTGTCAATAGAGCCATGATGGCGAAGAAGCACCTCGACGAAAACAAGCAAGACTGAGAGTAATGCAGCGATATGGGGAAAAAGATGGAGAAGAGTCGTTCCCACATTGCTCGACCCATTGATGGCCTAAGGAACAAGTTCGAGGTTCGCCTCAGTGTGATGCGTCATGGGTCACATCGGAGGATCGCAAACACGTATGCACGATTGATGACAAAGCATCTTGCACTCGCAATAAGCCCCACTTCTTCACAAACCGTGCTCCCATGTGTATGCAACTGCGCAGTATGGCGTAAAGCGTCGACCAAGACATCTCACAAGATTACGACATGCAAAGACTTGTATGCAACACCGGAGTGCAGAGTTTCATTCATACGGGTATATATGCACTATAGAGAATTATGGCGGGGAGGTAAAGTGGGTACCAAACGATGCAATCAAGCATGTCGGTCGTGGCGACGACAAAGCCGTCGATCCGCAATGACATGGATGACACCCGGCGTGGGGATCGAGTTCGGCGGCCAAAGTGTAGGCTTTGCAAGACGATTGGGCACTCCTCACCAAGGCCCAAATAGGCCGACATCAAGCAACCCGACGATGTATTGTTGGTTCTATGTCCGTATGTCACACACATTTATGTTTTTGTACATTCTGTATGTTGTTTGTCTACATTATGTATGTGTACATTCCGCACGCTTTATTGTCATTACGCTTCTTTCGTTAGTTATGTTTTCATTTGTTGCACATCATATTATCAATGTAGACTCACTTGTTTTTCTTGTTTGGCGGTGATGGCTTACGAGTTGCTTGACCCCGGTGGGATGAGCGACACCGATGCCTATCGTGGTCGCGTCGGAGACGGGCCTCCGAGCTTGATCCTTAGGAGCCCCGAGAGCACCGCCTCTCGACCAATGCAGACATCCCACTCATCGGTACACCGGGTTGCCGCCCATTGCCCGCATGTTGGATGTACCGCACGCGCTGCGCTTTGATGCGCCGTTCTTTGTCCGCTCTTGTTGATCGCCGGAGGCGGAGACTCACACCTTCCACTTCATTGGGCGAGATGACGCTTACTCTGCGGGATGTGACAATGCTTACAGTCTACCCCTCCGTGGTGCTTCCAGAGTGCCACCCCGGTCGCAGATTGGAAGGTCCATCCGCTCGGCGATTCGGCCATCCGATCCCGGACAACGTAGTCGGTGTGCCACATGGTCAGCCGTCAGACATGACATGTCTGCTCGCACATGATTTACCAAAGCGGACACACTTCGTTATGCACTGCTATTTCGTCGGGTGGGTCTTGTTCCCTAGCACCATCGGAGATTGATTCGGGCCTTAGCTACATACATCTAGCGAGTCCTTGGCGGATGGTCGGCTGGTGAGGTGCCACAAGATAGTCGGGATCGGTTGTTTTAGCGCCACATACCGAGGTTTGTGTGATGCCTCACAACAGATTACGGCCACGAGCCGGTCCTAGTCGTGTGCTACGTTCTTCTTCGATTGTGGTCGGGAACACTTCCCGTCGGCGAGCCTTACTTTGGTACTTCGCACCCTCACGAAGTTCACCCACATTTGTACGGAGTTGGTAATGGAGACGACGCCGTCGAAGGGCCCACCATGGGTACGCGTTGGACACATGCTCGGTTGCGGTGGGCCAGGAGAGACCGAGACGCGTGCGTGCGGAGTTCCACAACATGTTCGAGACACTCCACGAGGTAGAGATAGTCCGTGGCCATGGACTCCACCGCTCATTATGGACACGCCCCCACGGATTATCATCTCGGTCGGGCGGATCACATGTATTGGTTGACGACTTGCCACTTGGTGTTCTCTCACCGCGTCGAGCCATACAACCCGCAATGAGTCATGAGGCGCTTCAGCATGTACCAAAGTTGTCCCACCTCGCCAGACGCCTCTTGCACCCACCACCCACCGGTATGTGATTTCACGGTAACTGTAATTAATGCATTACTTTGTGCCCCTACTAATTGTGGATGTCTCAATTAACTTGCAGGCAATCGAGGAGAGGGCGAGCGAACGAAGACTGGAGAGGCGTACAACGGGAGTGGACAGACATGTGGCGTGACCACGCGACACGATGGTTGTGGATGAGACCCGCCGCATTTACCTCGCACGTATAGCACATACCTCGAGTGGTACGTTCCACGCACCCGCAGTAGGCTTACTGGGGCGCCGCCACAGCGTCCAGTGGAGATCATACACGAGGCTGCTATAGAGGCAGGTCCAGACCGGCATCGAGCGGCACGGCACGATGAGACGGTAAGAGATTAGTATGTAATTAATGTGCATGATTATGTTTTAACTAGTTACTTCTGTAACTGCAGTTCGACCGATTGCATCGTATCCACGATTTAGGTACCAGGCTCTCCATCGTGGGAGAGCCAATTCGATGATCGTCTCGCTCACTTCGATCGCAACATATATGATAACGCCAGTCCGCCATACGGACCATCGCTTGTGGTCACCACGAGATGACGCTGTTGACGACTTGGTCGCGACGGGCCGACCACCACCACCCCCTCCGCGCCACCGTCGGCGCAGCGCTATCAAGACGCCCATCATCGCCACGCCCATCGCAGATCAAAGATCGACCCGGCCGCTCGCTCGTCGTCCCACGCTGTTTCGACCGCTTGCACGACATTTGCCACCTATTTGTTCGTGCACTCGCTTGCCATTTATCTCTAACCACATCTTTTTCTTGCAAAGATTTACGACGTGATAGCACCTCGCTACCGCCATCGCCATCACGGAGGAGTATGGGGAGCGAACAATCTCGCTTTGCCAACGGGCCCGATCTCCGAGACAATGACCACGACTCGGACAAGACTTTGAGGTGCTGCTGTTCGTCGCTCATGGTGGTCACCCAAGATGCGGAGCAAAGACGAGTGGTTTGGCCAGACCTACCAAGATTACACGGTGCAGGAGTATGGTGGGTCATCGGCATTTCAGCCAACGCAGGTAAATGCCTTTTGATATTACTATGTATTAGTAACAACGATGTGCATGGCGAATTCGGATGTAACATCTCAAACAGGACATAGACCCTCGTCGACCGATTGATGAGCTCTATTTTCGGCCATCCGACGGACCTCCCCACGCAGTCGTACCCGGCACCACCTCGGACGCAGGCATCGCAGTACGACCTTCGAGATGCACCGCACTCCCCTAGCAGGTTCACCTTCTCCGAGGAGCACATACGCCCGTCAGGAGGCGGCATTTAGATCCATAATGAGTTTTTGTAATTACGATTTAAGAACGCCTCATGGTTTGTCAGAACTATTTATGAAACGTGACGATGTGTAATACATATCCATTGCATGTTTTGCAAATTATTTATTTACATCTTGCTTCACGTAAACATACATTAACCCTCCAAAGACTAAGACACACGATAACAATAAACACAACAATAACCTCCAACACTACACCTTAACGATAACAATAAACACAAGAAAGAAAATAGCACACAACATTAAATTAATCTTCCACTCCACTCTATCAAAACGATGGCGATCTCGACGGGTCGCTACCCCCACGACAACTCTCTCATGCCTCGCAATGTCGGGCCCTACCGCCCATTTCATCCTCCCACACCCGAATCGGCAATCACGGGGCTTCTGCGTTTCACGAGAACAATATTGTCAAACATGCCTTCACGATTTGAATGAACCCAAACAATCATACTCACCGAGTGAAAGGGGCACTTGTAGTAGTGCCGCCCAGATTCGTGGCCGTGTGTGAGGTCTTACGCCTAACAACCGTGTTGCATTTTGGGCAAATCACCATTGAGCGGACGATGCGGCCTTGAGATGACTCATATCGGCGTCCGTGGGAGTGAGAAGGAATGATAACTACACGTAATGGGAAGAACTAATTCAGAGGTGAGGGAGAACAATGCGGGGGCTAGGTGAGGAATGGCTCCTCTTATAGGCTCCTGGGGCCTCGGTCCATAGAGTCCACACAATAAGAATGCGTGACGAATGCCAACACGAAACAAAACATACATTGCACATACGTAATAAAGATTACACGCAAGAAATAAAATCAAAACAACATGCTCAATACCACACCATCAACACAACAACGACTACAACAAATTACATACGACACATTACTAACTTAGTCACTCTTTCTACTTCATACGTTGGCGCTGCATCATTGGCGGAGGTCGGTGTTCTCCTCATTGAGGGTCTCAATTCGCTCCTCCAACTTAAATATTCACGCCATAATGTGAATACATAATTGACAATATAACGCTCGGGGGAGGGTCGATCCACCGAGAACTCGTGATTTCGCCATCCGCAGGAAAGGAGGATAAACATGCACCGCATAAGAAATAAGAAAGTAATGTTACTACTTTTTACCCCGATCGTGGGCATCGGAAGAACGTCGCCGCCATCGAATCGGCATTCGAGGGCTCGCACAACCGCGTCCTCATTGTGTCGGCACTTCGCCATGCCGTTGAGCACGCCGAGTTGGTATCAAGCGGTAGTGTGGACCAAATACCTCCTCCTTTCTAAGGGAAGGTCTTCCTTCGGTGACCCATATCCGATCGGCCCTCGCCTTCCGACATGTTATGTTTCACAATGTAAGAGGACACACTTTTTTTTCGATTTGCACGTTCACGCCTACAATATCATGGGACCCCAACCGTATATTTATACGAAACGAGACAACTTATCGCAGTGGACGTGACAAAAGAGACCACCTTTGCGAAAGGACGTGACAAAAGAGGCCACTTTGCTCGGTGGACGTGACAAAGAGGCCACTTTGCGCAATGACATGACAAAGAGGCCACTTTGCGCAGGACGTGACAAAAGAGACCACTTTGCGCGATGACATGACAAAAGAGGCCATCTTTGCGCGAAGGACGTGACAAAAGAGGCCGCTTTGCTCGATGACGTGACAAAAGAGGCCACTTTGCGCAATGACATGACAAAAGAGGCCGCCTTTGCGCAGTTGACGTGACAAAAGAGACCGACTTTGCGGTGGACATGACAAAAGAGGCCATCTTTGCGCGATGGACGTGACAAAAGAGACCAACTTTTGCAGAATATAAATAGTTGGCGTGAATTCGCGACAGATAAATGAAACTAGGCGGAAGGCTAAGGAGGAGTCCCGCAAGAAGGCACAATGGGAGGAGACACGCAACATAGCAAGGGTCTGCGCTCGCGAGGAACAAGCAAAGGTCTGCTGCGGCTCACGAGGTCACCTCCCGCAATGAGCATTCATTTTTTCCATTGTTAAATATCACTTTCCTTCCTTTCGCCTAATTGTTCTTATCACGCTTGTTTTCAAAAAAATTCTTTAAATTTTCTACAATAAAACAACATACCATGATCGAAAATTGTTATTGTCACTTCAACATTTTTTCACTACAAGAATCTACAAAAATCACAAATACATCAATCATTACTTCACATATTTTCGCTCAGATTTACCAAACAAAATTTTCAATTTTCTAAAAATCAACAAAATCACATAAGCTATAAACTAGACCCTACATCAAATTCAAATTTTTGAAACAACATTTCATATATCCAAATTTATTTTATTGTAAATAACTCAATAATACATATAAAGAATACTAAATACATATATCAAGATTCGTCGTGCGGTATGGGATCAAGACGACGTGCACATATGCATTCGGTCGTGCGGTCCCATACCGCACGACTGCAGACAAAGCAGGATCGTCTTGATTTGGCACCGCACGATCAAGTGAATAGCGATCAATGCAGCGGTGCCACACCGCCGAAGCGACAGTGCCCGCCTGACGCAGTCCCGCGGTCGAACGGGGGGTTAGAAACGGAATTTTTTTCGTATAGGGGCTAAATTTGGAATTTCGGATTTACACAGTGTTACATATGTCCAAAATTCGAGAACGAGGCGGAGGGGAGCACAGGGAGCCTAAAAGAAGGGCACTCAATGCGACGGGCCCGGCTTGTCGCTGGATATGCTCGATTGGTCCGCATCAAATCCCACGTTACCGTGTAGTGGCCCGAGACCGAATGCGGGGCCCGGGACCGAATTGCTATGTGCACCTGGCGATTAGATTTTGATTGCGCATGCATGATATGGAGAAAAACAGGAACATCCTATTTTTTGCCCTTTTAAAATCTCTTTGTGTAGCTTAGGTCCCCTAAAAAACTTTTACCATTTTTTTCTCACTTAATTTAAGCTTAACCAGGACTTTTTCAAATATAAATTGATTTAATGTGATTAAAACCCAAACGTCAATTAAATCTAAAACTATTTTATTTGGGTTATTTGTGCTTTATTTGATAATTTTCCTTTTCAGTATTTTCTAAAATAGAAAAACTATTTAAAACCTCGAAGGCCGAGTGGTCCGAGTTCCTTCCACCAGCTTATTCTTCAACCTCTCCTCTGGCCTAGCTAGTCCAGTCGCCCTGCGTCTCTCTCTCTCTCTCTTCCTCTACGCGACCCAGCCCGCGCTCGCCGCCGTGTCATGCCCGCGTCTGACACTCATCTAACCGTGCACCGTCATCGTTAACGAGTGGGCCTAGCAGGGACTGTGCATCGTCTCCAAGCCAGACCCAACTCGGAGTCCACCGTGGCCCCAAATTTCTCGGCCTTTGCACCGCCAAACCCTAACCGCGCCTATAAATACCCGAGCCCTCCATGTGCGCCACCCCTCGTCCTGCAACCCTCCGCCGCCGATTTCGCCGGAGGAGACTATCGCGACCATCGTCTTCCTTGAATCCGATCGAAGGCCGCCGCAGCCGCCATTTCTCTTTCACATTCCTCGCCACGCTAGTGAGCCATCTCGAAATATGCCTGCGTCACCGCATGCCCCTCGATTCAATCTACTTATCCGCTTTCTGAATTTTCCTTTTGATCTGTTGTGCTCGCAGATATCCTTAGTTCAATCTCGTCCGTCGCACCGACTTCGCCGTCTGATTCTGCCACCGCCGTTGAGTTTCCGTCAACACCATCCACATTGTTGAATTTGTCGTCCCTTGTCGCCGCCGTCGTGTAGCCCGTTGTCGCCACTGCTTCTGCCATGCCACCGGCCTCGACATCCACGTCATCGAGACCACCTCACCGTGTTCTCTCGGATGCACGTGTCACCTCACCATGACCCCACAGCTATCGTCGTCGCCTCTACTCGTCGAAGTTGCGCTGCCGTAGCCGTTGACCCTTGGTCTTCGTCCGTTGTCGACGTGTCATCCGATGTGGTTGCCCCTTAGCGCCACGCGTGCACCACGCAAGCCCCGTTGTCACCTCCCCAAACCCTAGATCGGTTTACCGTAGACCCAGTCCACCGTGAGCCATGCCTGCGACATGTGTGTCCCACTTGTTTGTGCTATTCCATAGACATAGTTCACCGTAGGCCTGTGAACCCAGTCTATAGACCGTGGACACCACCTGTTAGTCTCTCATACTTTTCTAAAATTCCAAAAATAAAGATTCCCAAAATATGCCCTTAGTCCCACTTATCAGTTTTGTTCTATCTCTTCTTTGTTATTTTCCCAAATTATTACACCCGAGCCATTTCCGGAAGCCTGTTCTCCCTCACACGAACTCTGATTGAGCTTGTTCGAGTTTATAAATTCATATAAAATCAAACCATACCTTCCAGTGTTTATATTATAATGTTTGGAGCTTTTTTATTTTCTGTTTTTTTGTTTGTTTGTTTTCTGTTGTCTTTTGCGAATAGACATTGAGACACCGAAGCGTATGATGGAGTTGAAGTTGCTCAATACCTGGACCTAGACCTTTTCCAAGGCAAGTTGGACGTTGATCATATTGAACCCAGTTTACAAAATTACTTTGTTTTAAATTATTGCATGTTATTTAAAGTATCAAACGTTTAGATATTTCTGGGCATAGCTATGCAACCTATTTATCATTTATTCTACCCTGATGACTGTATGCCATGAACACTTGTCACCATAGGCTAGATAATACTAGTTTGTAACTAATGTAGCACCAACATGGGTTGGTTAGTGTAGTTCAATGCTTAGCGTTATCACACGAATGGCGATATTACACCTGATTAACAATTATACAATGGCTTTGTGTTTAATTGTGGGCTATGTGGATACAACTAGAGTAGATAAGTCATTTAGACTTAGGCGAGTGGAATGACTTAGTGTTAAAGTATGTGTGGTGGATTGTGTGTAGGATTATAGGATTCTATGCGTAGGCTTAGCATATTGGTTAGTCTTGTCCTGAAAAATTAAGGATTTAACTTTGTGCACTATTATTGTAGGGGTGGCCCCACCGGCCCCGGTGGCCCGACGAAGATCGCGAGGCCCCAGCCGGAGGCCATGAGCCGGGGTCTCCGCGGGTACTAGTTGCCCCTTCGGGGGAGCCCCGAACCGCAAACGAAGATCCCGGGGAGGCCGACGTGGGCCAGCAAAGTGGATGCTTTGGAGGAGGCTCGAAGGCGTTCGGATCACCACTGAAGCACCACCGGCCCAGAAGGTGCGAGACGCCGAAGACCACCTCGGAGGCACCGAAGGGTGCTGATGAGGACATGACCCCTATGGATACAACCATATTTTCTATGCTTGTTGTTCCAAGTAGAAGAGCTCGTACGCTTCACTTAAATTATCAGGTGAGCTTATTTTTAGGAGTGTCTTTATGTTATATGAACTATATGATGCTACCTAATGATGAAATATATATGTGTGCAGCACCATGTCACTTTTGGACCAAGACAAGCAAGCAGTTCGAGCTGGACCCGTTTTGGAATCCAGTTCGGCCTCCGGAATCAGCTTGACAGCACCAACTTAAAACATACATAACTTTTGCAAACGGAGTCCGATTCGGGTGTTCTTGGGCTTGTTGGAAAGCTAACGACGAGATTTTTCCAACAGATCTAGCCTCACCTTCAAATTCCTTCTGCAGACTTCAGAATGATCAAAAGAATGTGCTATATCACCGATTTAAGCCTTGTAATCGTACCAGAATTGGCCCATATGCCGCCGGCCCACCCGGGGGGTGTGGTTACTGTTCACATGAACAGTACCCACAAGTTTAGTCCCACTCTGCTATTTTTTTAGATTTATGGCTCCACATCCCCTATTTAAGGAGGACACACCCCTTCTAATTTCCTTGGATTTCGTTTGATTAGTTTCTCCATTGTGAAAAATCTCGTTCTTCGCTTGTGTCGACTAGACCAACCGTAAAGGACCTCTGCGAAATCCCACCTTTTGAACTCAATCAAATATTTACAATTCAGATTGCGTTTTACCTTGTTCTTGTGTGCTTCTTCGGTGTATGCAGGAATTGATCTTCGTGATCAGGTCATCCGGGTATTCGTGCACGGTTGATAACGACTTGTCGAGCAGTTCAACGATTGCGTGGTTTCGGGCCTTGCGAGTTCGTAGCCAGGATCGTGAGAGTTGAGCGAGTTCTACTAAATTTATCTTCTCATCGAAAGATTGGGCCAAATCAGGACCTCCGAGGTTCATCAGGTGCCCAGGGCCCCGCACCCTGGGGGCACGCGGCACCCAGGACCGGCCAAATGGACCAAGACCATGAAGGTCCACTGTGAGCCGAAGGCTACGCATAGGGGTAGGAAAAGCCCATACAACGCTATATGTTATTCCATAGTCCATCAATGTTTGCCTCATCCAAAGCAATTGTGCACAACAACTACCTGCAGAAACATATTCGGCTTCGGCGGTGGAAAGGGCAACAGAGTTTTGTTTCTTAGAAGACCATGACACTAAGGATCTACCTAAGAATTGACAACTCCCTGAGGTGCTTTTTCTATCCACTTTACAACCCGTATAATCCGAATCTGAATATCCAATCAAATCAAATTTAGCACCTTTTGGATACCAAAGGCCAATACTTGAGGAATGCTTTAAATATCTTAATATCCTTTTGACCGCCATTAAATGACATTCTTTTGGAGCCGATTGAAAACGTGCACACATGCAAACGCTAAACATAATATCGGGCCTAGATGCGGTAAGATAAAGCAAACTACCAATCATAGACCTATAAAGCTTTAAATCAACAGATTTACCTCCTTCGTTTAGATCAAGATGTCCATTTGTAGCCATGGGAGTCTTGATGGGCTTTGCGTCATCCATGCCAAATCTTTTGAGTAAGTCCTTCACATACTTGGATTGGCTTATGAAGACCCCATCATTGAGTTGTTTGATTTGAAGTCCAAGGAAGAAACTGAGTTCTCCTATCATTGACATCTCAAACTCCCTAGACATCATATCACCAAATTCTTTGCAAAAATCTTGATTAGTGGAACCAAAAATTATATCATCAACATAAATTTGACAAACAAAGAAATCACCATCAATAATTTTAGTAAACAAAGTTGTATCAACCTTCCGATTTTGAATCCCTTAGAGTAGAAAATCTCAAGGCGCCATACCATGCTCTAGGAGCTTGCTTTAAACCATATAGCGCCTTTGAGAGTTTATACACATGATTAGGATTTTTGGAATCTTCAAAATCCGGAGGTTGTTCAACAAAAACAAGTTCAGAAATTTTGCCATTTAAGAAAGCACTTTTAACATCCATTTGAAATAATTTAATATCAAAGCATGATGCAAAAGCAAGTAAAATACTTAATAGACTCAAGTCTTGCTACGGTGCAAATGTTTCATCATAATCTAAACCTCAACTTGAGTATATCCTTGAGCAACTAACCTTGCCTTGTTTCTTACCACAACTCCATTTTCATCTTGTTTATTTCGAAAGACCCATTTTGTGCCAATAACATTATGCTCCTTGGGTCTTTCCACCATTGTCCAAACATCATTTCGGGCGAAGTTATTTAGCTCCTCATGCATAGCATTCACCCAATCCGGATCTTCTAGTGCTTCATCTATACGCTTTGGTTCCAAAGAGGAAACAAAAGAGTAATGTTCACAAAAAGAAGCAATACGAGAGCGAGTTTGGACACCTTTGCTTACTTCACCCAATATTTGGTCTATTGGGTGGTCTTTAGCTGTAACACCCCGTTTTTCGAACGGTGAATAGTATCTACCTTTCGTCTTCTGTTTTTGATTCGCAGTTCAATCCGCGGTATTTTCGAAGAGCTTGTGAGATGCTTTTAAACTCGAGTTTGTGTTTCAAATGTTTTGGCATTTTCAAATTTTCATTTGCAAGCTGTAGCTACTCTTTTCGGTTTTGGGGCCTAAACCCAAGCCAGCTAAACCTCCTTCCCTCTCCCTTGGGCTCAGCCCATTCTCTCCTTAGCAGTGGCCCCCAACTCTGCTGCACCTCCGCCCGCCTGCTTTCACCTGGCTCGGCCGCTCCTTCTTCTTCTTCCTGGCAAGCTCGGCCCGGCCACCTCAGCTCTCTCTCCCGAGCCATTTCTCCCCACTCTCGGCGCGCCTCAACCTCTCTCTCCCCCGTGCGCGTCAACATCAGTCCCATCGTCTCCCCTGTTCCCCCATCCCTGCGACGCCATGCCGCCGCCTCACCTGCCCAGACGTGCACGAAGGAGGCCATACCGAGCATCCGGAGACCCCGCCTTGCCCGGCCTCTCTCCTCTCAACCCCGCCCTTTTTCGGTCCCCTACAAGAACCCCAAGCTCCCTTCTACCTCCCCGCTTCCCTCCCTTGCTCCCAGGTAAGCACCATTGAAATTGCCGAGTCTTCCCCATTTCAGCCGAGCCACTCCACCGCCGGTTCCCCTCCTCCGGCGAGCTCCCGGCGCCGCCACCCCCGTCACCGTGCGCCACCACCTCCCAGGAGCACTCCCCAAGCCCGGCCTCCGACCCCAGCCTCGGATCGGCTCCATCTTCTCCACTCCGGCCGCCTCCCTTCCACGCCGATCTCCCGCTCCGACCAATTCCGCCGCCATTGTTGGCGAGGTAAGCTGAGGAGGACCTCGCCGACCCCGTGCCTCCCCGATCTCTCAAGTCACTGCGCGACCTCCTTCCCCGCCTCCGCCGAGCTCCGCGCCGCCTCCTGAGCCGCGCGCTGCGGTCAAACTCGGCGCCGCCTCGCCACCACCGGACCGCCTCACCGAGGGGAACCCATTTTGGTAACCCGGCGCCGCCGCCCTCCTCCGCCGGCGACAAGCCGCCACTCCGGCTTCTCCTCGGTGCGCATTGTTCGGACGCCATGCGAACAGAGCCGATTTTGTCGTGATTATCGTTCGCTTAATCGTTAATCTTGGTTTAATTAGCCCTAAGTGTCAACTTGTATCACTGACGTGTGGGCCCGGCCGCACAGTAATGGCAAGGGTTAACACTGGTTTTTGTTTTCTTTGACCGACATGTGGGCCCGAGTACTATTCCGTGAACCAGTGAACCGTGGACTCGGCGCTGCGCCGTTGGCCTTCTACCCACGCCACGATCTTGCACATGCACCGCCCACTGTGTACGCCCGACACGTGTCGCCCTGAATTAACCGACAATTCTGTTTTTCTTTTCTATTGTAAAACCTGTTTAAAACTTCAAAAATCCATAACTCTCTCGTTATAACTCCAAAAATTATGAATCTTTTTCCTAAAATTTTCTAAAAACAAGATCTTGCTAATGGCACTGGTCTTGTTTAATTTGGAGTTCATTTGCTTGGTGTTATGTATTTATTTGCTCTCTTTTCTTTTTGTGTCTTTCCGGTACATCGTTCGAGTAGGGTTCGAAGAAGCGGAAGACCCCCACCTCGGACCAGCACAAGAGGACCTAGACCCCTCTACCTTTATCCAAGGCGAGTCAACACTTTGATCATATTGATCCCACATTTTATGCAAATTATATTCTGTTAAAATATCAAACTGCATGCTTTAATTTTTATGCAAATGTATGTCAAATCCTCTAAGGTAGCTAAATGCCTATTTGTTGATTAATAAATTAATATGCCATTTCCCTTGAAAGTTGAACTCCCAATACCTTTGTCACCCTAGTAAATATCTGGTAACTTACTAGTTATAGGTCGTACTTAAACGCCATGCTAGACTTGTTTAAGTACCGGGGTATTATCTACCCCAACTCACCATCCTTTTATCATAAAAATTGTTTTGGGCAGTCATTGGGGAGAATGACTGAATTGGTTGGATAATTTGTTTATACCTCTCCAAAACTCTAAAATTTGCTAATACCCATCTGGGCGGATGGTAAGTTGGCGGGTAAATGGTTGGGTGCTAATGTAGCCCAGGATATTTTTGTGGATGGTATGTGGAAAGAACCGCCCAGATGATCTTAAGGACCTAATCCTGTGATGACCTCCTATTGTAAAACAGTACAACCACAAGTCTATAATGGTGTCGACCTGGCCGACTAATTTGTATCCACCATTGTGAGTTGGACCACTGGAGTGACCCACGAGTCGTGTCGCCGCTTAAGCCGTCGTGGACACGGTCGTGACGCCGGGCGCAAGCCGCCGTGGGCGCAAGAGGGGTTTGGGGCATGGTTGACGCAGAGGGAGAGCGTAACCACTCTCAGATGAAACCTTAGCGGGTGCAATGAACAATGAGGGATGCCTTGTAAAGGCCTTGTGATAATCTCCCCTTGATTCACATGTCTACGGAAACGTGTGTACATATCAAGCTGATTATCTCTTGTGGGTAAAGATGTACAATCTCTGCAGAGAATAATAAAAAAAAACTGTTCGGACAGCCGTGCCCACGGTCATGGGCGGGCAAAGGAACTTGCAAGATATAGTTCTATTTCAAAAACTGTTGTGGGTGGGATGAAAATGTGCGGGGCTCACCTAGCCTTTGATTGGTTTTTCTGGGTATTCTTACCCTGTTGGTAATAGGTGGGTATGACCACCAAAGAAAAAGAAGCATGAGGCGAGTTTCCATGGAGGAACCTCTCACATGTTATCAATTATTGCACAATTAATCTCTTTAAAAATGCAAATTTGGTCCAATTGCTAAGTGACAGGATTTTCTAATATCTGTATTTATAAATATTGCTTTACGCAAATAAAAGAACCCGAGCCCTCCTTGTTACACTGTGCATGAATATTATTGCATCATTGTGTCGGCCATGAGCACGTAGTTGTGCTCACCCTCGCTCTCCCAAAACTCTTCAGATGATCTGGACCAAGGAGATTACGCATATTATGAGGATCCAGAAGCCGATGGACCAGGATGCGATGAGGAGTAGTCTAGTTCTGTAGTTTAGATCTCGCCCCAGTCTAGTAGACTCGTTGGTACTTGTGTATAACTAATATCATCCGGGCCCTCGGATAATATTAGTCATACACAAAACACCCCGGTCGCTGCCTGTGGTGAGATGTGCCCCATCCCCTTTTGCTTCCGCTGTAGACACGATCTTTTGTGATGTAACATATTTGGCCTGACGGCCCTTCTGTAAAAACTTGACCCGACGCGGTCTATGTTACCTTGACTGTCTGTAATATATGTGTTGGTTCTATTTCACGCTTGTATGAGATGATACAGTAATGCACCTGTGAGTACTACCTACTGATCCAGGGAGTAGTACATGGTTTCACAGAGGATTCGGGTTTACGAAATCCGGGTCCGACAGAGCTGGTATCAGAGCATACGACCGTAGGAGTCTTAGTTAGACTGGACGAGCCTAAGGACTTGAGTTCTATTTTCGAAACCTAAGAAAACTTTTGCAAAAATATCAAGTATTATTGCTTTACTCATCACTCTTAGTTCTGACTTACCCATATTTTCATTTGTTTCTTGACTTGTCTCTTGTTTCAAAATTTGTAGATGGCTGCCCCTTCGTCGGATGGACCCTGGGACTACTACTCTCACGCAGGGGACGAAGGGCAATATGCGGAGCTCCTTCGTCAACTGATGCAGTACCTTGGGTTCACCCGTCCTCCACTCTACCGAGGCCGGACGACGAGGGTCTTGGACCGCGAGTCTTGGATCGTGGAGGTTTTCCTCTACGCCAGGACCGGCGAGTTCAACCCCCACACCTTCCAGGGCGACGCACCTCGCCACAGCTGCCACGACGCGATCCAGACGCCGCTGCGGTCGCCAAAGACTCCCTTTGTCTTGGCTATACGAGGATCTCTTGTTGAGGTCCCCCTTCTGCTTCTTTCCGTATCTCCCCGACGGAGAGCAGACCCCGGAGGTCTTCGACGCCAGGGACAACGACCCTCGCTTGACCCAAAGAGTCCAAATTACTCGAGCCATGACGGCGACTATCAACGCCGCCATGGAGGAGGTGGCCCAGCTCAGGATGTTGCTCACTGGCAGTTATGCCCACTCAGACACCCTCCGCAACAACCTGATCAGGACCGACGAGGCCCACGCCGCTGCCGTCCAAGAGAGGGACGCCGCTCTCGCAGAGTTGGCGCGTCTCACTGCCACCACCACCGTCCCAGCTCGCCGCGCTTCCCGGCGTCGGGACACTCAGTCGGCCCCTCCCAGCTCTCACGAGGAGGACAGCACGCATGAGTGTGCGACGCCTCAGTCCGCCGCTCCGCATCGTCATTGGAGAGTCCAGCCGTGGACGCAGCCGCTCCCGCTCCCGATCGCCCAGCATCGGTAGCGACCGCTCCCGCTCTACTTCGCCATCCTTCAGCCAGAGCCGCTCCGTTCCGTTCTCGGCAATCACAAGACTGCGGCGATCGGACTGTAGGTGGAGTAGTCCGCTTAGAATAGGTTAGTGGCGAAGCTTGCTAGGCGCTTTTGTTGCAAGCACTCTTTTGCTCTTTTCTTTTGTAGACGAATGTTGTATCTGGCATCGTGGCTTAGCATGGCCTATATGCTGTGTTCTAAAGTCATGTAATGTTTAACTCCCTTAATGTAATGCAGTCATTATGGACTTTGTGTTGTATTTATTCGATCTTGTTTCAGTTGAGTTTCTTTTTGTTGTTCTAGAGGGCTAGCCAACCCTCGTATAACCCCCTTTTTAGTTCTGAGCCTCAGTTTTTCTTCAGATGCCTCCCAGAAGAGTCTTTGCTCCCTTGTGAGCCTTTGCAAGAGGTCGTGGAAGAGGCCGTGGAAATGGCCAAGGTCGTGGTCAAGAACAGAATCTGCCACCGCCACACCAAAGAAACCCGACCATGGCCCAAGTAATCTTTGCAAAGAAACTCGGTTCTCGCAAGCCTTGTTGAGCGATCAAGAGCGGGACCACGGCCGCACTTCAAAACTTCGCGGACTTTCTTCGCACTAGGCCACTTACCTTGCAATGCAAGTGAGCCTCTTGAAGCAGAGGGCGGCTCCGTGATCAGAAGAAGCTTGGTTGGCTCGTTGCTCAGAAGAAGACAGGGTGGACTTTGCCACCCACCAGCTCAAAGGAGCCGCAGCTGCATGGTGGGACAATTACCTTGCCACGGGCACTCGACAAAGACAAAGACGAAGAAGAAGAAGAGGAAGTGAGCGGACATAGCATCATCTTCACAGGAATCACCAAACCACGCATCTGCGAAGAGGTAACCAAATCCCCAAGTGGGTCTGAAGTCGATTGGCAACCAATTCCGTGGGCTGAATTCAAGTCGGCTTTCAGAGCAAACTTTGTGCCAGCTGGCACGATGAGGTTGAAGAAAAACGAATTCAGGACTCTTAAGCAAGGCAACCTATCAGTGAATGAGTATCTCACTAAGTTCAATCAGCTCGCTCGCTATGCCCCTAGTGACATAGCAAATGAAGAGGAAAAGATTGACCGCTTTATTGAAGGTATGCGTGAGGAGATGAGAGGCCAACTCATTCTTCACGACTACTCCAGCTTCCACCACCTCATCAATAAGGCCCTGATACTGGAAAATGAGAAGAGGACCGCAGAAGCTAGCCGCAAGCGCAAGCTAGCTTTTCAGAAGCCACAGGGCAGCTATCCTCAGAGGACCCCTTTTCAAGGCAAACTTCCTTGGACTTCGCCACGTGCCGCAGAAGACCGCAGTTTCTACCCCGCGTACTCAAGGAAGCGGTTTCCACAACCTTCGCCCCACTGGGCCACCTGCCGCAGTCAACCCTGCAGCTGATCTCCGTTGCTATAGTTGTGGAGAGAAAGGGCACTACGCCAATAGGTGCCCTAGCCGTCGCTACAATACTGCAAAGGTCAAACCTGTAGCCGCCCCAGCATCAGGCCAAGGATCTGGCCCAAGCAAGAGTTTCCAGTCATCTCAAGCCTCAAGGTCTACTCCAACGCCGAGCCATGGCCGGGTGAACCATGTCACAGCAGAGGAGGCTCAGGAAGCCTCAGGAGTGCTAATGGGTACGTTCTCTGTTAATTCAGTACCTGCACAAGTTTTATTTGATTCTGGAGCTTCGCACTCGTTTGTTTCAAGGAAGTTTGTTGAAAGGCTTAAGTTGCCAACCTTTGAGTTAAGGAAACCTGTGGTGCTAAGTTCACCCGGGGGATCTCTCTTTGCTACCTCAGTCAGTCCCAAAGTAGAGATTTCCTTGGAAAACTCTGGATTTCTAGCAACCCTCATTGTGCTAGAATCCCAAACTCTGGATATCATCCTAGGGATGGATTGGTTGGCCAGATATCATGGATTAATAGACTGTGCCAACAGAAAGGTGGTGCTCACTAAGATCCCTGGGATCGTGACCGAAGTTAAGGTGGACCGTTCCTCCCCTTCTCTTTTCTTGGTCCACCACTTGGAGGAGTTGTCCCTAGAGACAACGCCCGTAGTCCAAGCTTACCCCGATGTCTTTCCAGAAGATTTGCCAGGCATGCCGCCGGATAGAGATGTTGAGTTTGTGATCAACTTGAAGCCAGGAGCAGCTCCAATTGCCAAAAGACCTTATCGGATGACCGTCGACGAACTGGAGGAACTCAAGACCCAGCTCGAAGATCTACAGGAAAAAGGATTTATCAGGCCTAGTTCTTCTCCCTGGGGTTCACCAGTGCTCTTTGTAAGGAAGAAGGATGGCTCCGCCAGGCTGTGTGTGGATTACAGGGGACTTAATGATGTTACAATTAAAAACAAGTACCCCCTGCCCCGCATTGACGACTTGTTTGATCGCTATCGAGGAGCAGCTTTTCTCAAGATAGACCTAAGGTCCAGGTACCATCAACTCAAGATCGAATTGAGGATATTCCTAAGACGGCTTTTACCACCCTAGATGGCTCGCTTTGAGTTCACTGTAATGCCGTTTGGTTTAACCAATGCACCACCACTTCATGAACCTCATGAATAAAGTATTCATGGACTACCTAGACAAGTTTGTGGTCGTATTTATAGACGACATCTTGATCTACTCTAGGACTCAAGAAGAGCATGCCCATCATCACTAAATCGGTCCTAGAGATCTTTGAGGATCACCACTTTTGCTAAGTTCAGCAAATGTGAATTTTGGCTTCAGAAGATAAGTTTTCTTGGACATGTTGTATCCGCCGGAGGAATTGCTGTAGACCCATCCAAAGTCGAAGGCATGGCGAATGGAAGCGGCCGCATCCGTTTGAAGTGCGTAGTTTTCTCGGCTTGGCGGATATTACAGCGCTTCATAGAAGGGTTCTCAAAGATCTCAAGCCGATGACCCAACCTGCTGAAAAAGGAAAAGAAGTATGATTGGACCAAAGCTTGTGAGCGAGTTTCCAAGAATTAAAGAAGAGATTGACTTCGACTGTGCTTGTTCTACGGACATACATCAGGACTTCGAAGTCTATTGTGACGCCTCGCGCCAAGGGCTTGGATGTGTCCTCATGCAAGGAGGAAAAGTGGTAGCCTATGCATCCAGACAACTCCGCCCTCATGAAGACAACTACCCAACTCATGATTTGGAGTTAGCAGCAGTAGTGCATGCCCTAAAAATTTGGCGGCATTACTTAATCGGAAATCATTGTAACATCTACACTGACCATAAGAGTCTCAAGTACATCTTCACTCAATCAGATCTCAACCTTCGGCAAAGAAGATGGCTAGAGCTAATAAAGGACTACAATTTGGATGTTCATTACCATCCTGGAAAGGCTAATGTGGTCGCTGACGCATTGAGCCGCAAGTCCTACTGCAATAATGTCTTGGTTCAAGAGCAGCAGCCGGAACTTCACAAGGAATTTGAAAGGCTCAACCTTTGGTTGATAGAACAAGGTGCCACGGATGCTGTGGAAGCACATCCAACTCTTGAAGATCAGATCAAGACCGCCCAACTAGGACATTCTGGAGTCCAGAGGTTCAAGCAACTCATGGCAGAAGGAAAGGCCCCGAAGTTGATTGAAGATCCGCAAGGAATCCTATGGTTTGAAAGACGCCTCCTTGTTCCCCACCAAAAGGAACTCAAGGACCTGATTCTGAAAGAAGCCCACTTTCAAAGTTATACTCACACAGCAAAGGCACCAAGATGTATCAAGACTTGAAAACTTTGTATTGGTGGCCGCGAATGAAAAGAGACATAGCAGAGTATGTAGCTTGTTGTGATATATGCCAGCGAGTCAAAGCCGAACATCAAAGGCCCGCAGGTTTGCTTCAACCACTGCAAATACCCCAGTGGAAATGGGAAGAAATCGGAATGGACTTCATTACAGGATTGCCACGAACCAAATCTGGATATGATTCAGTGTGGGTCATAGTGGATAGACTGACTAAGGTGGCTCATTTCATCCCGGTAAAGACAACTTTCAAAGGGGACAAATTGGCCGAGTTATATATGGCTCGCATTGTATGCTTGCATGGAGTACCCAAGAGGATAGTCTCAGATCGGGGTTCTCAATTCACCTCGCATTTCTGGGCTAGTTTGCATGATGCCCTTGGAACGCACCTTGCCTTCAGTACAGCTTACCACCCTCAGACCGATGGTCAAACTGAAAGAACAAACCAAATTCTTGAAGACATGCTTCGAGCTTGCGCTTTGGAGTTTACCGTAGACTGGGAAAAGTGTCTACCATATGCCGAGTTTGCATATAACAACAGCTTTCAGTCTAGTCTGAAGATGTCCCCGTTTGAAGCACTCTATGGAAGAAAATGCAGAACCCCACTGCATTGGTCGGAATCAGGTGAAGGGTACATCTTCGGCCCAGATACTCTCAAGCAGGCAGAAGAGAAAGTTCGACTGATTCGAGACCGTCTTCAAGCAGCTCAGTCTCGACAGAAGAGTTATGCTGACAACCGACGAAGGAAATTGAACTTTGAAGTCGGAGATAATGTATATCTCAAGGTTTCCCCACTTCGTGGAACTCGAAGATTTAAAGTAAAAGGGAAGCTCTCGCCAAGATACATAGGCCCGTTCCCTATTACTGCCAAGCGAGGAGAAGTGGCCTATCAGTTGGAGCTACCGGAGAATTTGTCCGACGTGCACAATGTGTTTCACGTCTCCCAACTTAAGAAATGCCTAAGGGTACCTGAAGAGCAAACCCCAGTTGAAGCCATCGCCCTCCAGAAAGATCTGACCTACTCAGAACGTCCAGTCAAGATCCTAGACATCATCGAAAAGCAAACAAGACGCCAAACTATCCGACTGTGTAAAGTCCAATGGAGCAACCACACGGCAAGAGAAGCCACCTGGGAGCGCGAAGACCAGTTGAAGCAGGACTTCCGTACCTCTTCACAGAGTAGCTCGAATCTCGGGGTCGAGATTCCGTTTAAGGTGGGTAGGTTTGTAACACCTTTCGTTTCAAACTCGAGTTTGTGTTTCAAATGTGTTGGCATTTTCAAAATTTCAAATTCTAGTCAGTAGCTACTCTTTTCGGTTTTGGGCCTAAACTCAACTTGGCTATTTCTCCTTCTCCCTTGGGCTCAAATTTATTCTCTTCCCGAGCCCTTGGCTCGGCTCGCACCTCTCCCGAGCCATTCTCTCCTCTCTCTCCCAGTAGCCACCCGCCTCTCTCCCAGTCTCTCCCGAGCCAACACCAACTCTGTCGCCTCCAACTGCCGCCATCAATTCCGCCCATACCGTCACCTTCCTCCGGCTGTCACAGTCCCTGCGACGGCCATCCCCCGCCCATGCCGCCGCTCAAATTGCTCCAGTTTGCGCACCAAGGCCATACCGAGCTCCTCGGAACTCGGCGTCGCCCGGATTCTCTCCTTGCTGAGGACCCCGCCCTTTTTCGGTCGCCTACAAGAACCCCAAGCCCCTTCTACCTCCCCGCCCCACTCCCTTGCTCCTAGGTAAGCTCCAGTGCAATCGCCGAGTTTTCCCCCTTTCAGCCGAGCCGCTCCACCATCGGGTCCCCTCCTCCGGCGAGCTCCGGCGCCGCCACCCCCGTCACCGTGCGCCACCACCTCCCAGGAGCACTCCCCTCCAAGCCCGAAGCCTCCGGACCACCGCGAGCTCGGATCGAGCTCGTCTCCCTCGCCTCGGCCGATCCCTTCCTCCGCCGATCTCCCGCTCCGACCAACTCCGCCGCCATTGTTGGCGGGTGAGCTGGGGGACCTCGCCCGACGTGCTCCTCACTTCTCCGTCTCGCAAGCGCCGATCAACTTCCCGCTCGGCCGAGCTCCGCCGCCGCCCCTCCCGAGCTGCGCCGCTCGGGTCATCCTCGGCGCCGCCACCGCCACCACGGGACCGCCTCACCGAGGGGAACCCATTTTGGGTAACCCCCGGCGCCGCCGCCCCTCCCTCCGCCGGCGACGAGCCGCGCCACCCCGGCTTTTTCTTCGGCTGCGCATTGTCGGACGCCGCGGGCACTGTAGCCGGTTATTGTCGTGATTACTATTCCTGTTAATCGTTAAACCCGGTTTATTTAGCCCTAAGCGGCAACTTGTATCATCGACGTGTGGACCCGCCGCCTGATAATGGCAAGGGTTAACATTGTTTTTTGTTTCTTTGGTGACAAGTGGGCCCGAGTACTGTTTCATAAACCCATGCACCGTGGACTCGGCTGCAGCGTGTTGGCCTTGACCCACGCCACGATCTTGCACATGCACCGCGCCCTGTGTGCGCCCGACACGTGTCGCCCCCAGAATTAACCGACTTTCTCTGGTTTTCTTTTCTATTGTAAAACCTGTTTAAAACTTCAAAAATCCATAACTCTCTCATTATAACTCCAAAAATTATGAATCTTTTTCCTAAAATTTTCTAAAAACAAGATCTTGCTAATGGCACTGGCCTTGTTTAATTTGGGGTTCATTTGCTTGGTGTTATGTATTTATTTGCTCTCTTTTCTTTTTGTGTCTTTCCGGTACATCGTTCGAGTAGGGTTCGAAGAAGCGGAAGACCCCCACCTCGGACCAGCACAAGAGGACCTAGACCCCTCTACCTTTATCCAAGGCGAGTCAACACTTTGATCATATTGATCCCACACTTTATGCAAATTATATTCTGTTAAAGTATCAAATTGCATGCTTAAATTTTTATGCAAACATATGTCAAACACTCTAAGGTAGTTAAATACCTACTTGTTAATTTAATAAATTATTATTCCAAGCCCTTGAAAGTTGAACTCCCAATACCTTTGTCACCCTAGTAAATATCTGGTAACTTACTAGTTGTAGGTCGTACTTAAACGCCATGCTAGACTTGTTTAAGTACCGGGGTATTATCTACCCCAACTCACCATCCTTTTATCATAAAAATTGTTTTGGGCAGTCATTGGGGAGAATGACTGAATTGGTTGGATAATTTGTTTATACCTCTCCAAAACTCTAAAATTTGCTAATACCCATCTGGGCGGATGGTAAGCTGGCGGGTAAATGGTTGGGTGCTAATGTAACCCAGGATATTTTTGTGGATGGTATGTGGAAAGAACCGCCCAGATGATCTTAAGGACCTAATCCTGTGATGACCTCCTATTGTAAAACAGTACAACCACAAGTCTATAATGGTGTCGACCTGGCCGACTAATTTGTATCCACCATTGTGAGTTGGACCATTTGGAGTGACCCACGAGTCGTGTCGCTGGCTTAAGCCGTCGTGGACACGGGTCGTGACGCTGGCGCAAGCCGCCGTGTGGCGCAAGAGGGGGTTTGGGGGCATGGTTGACGCAGAGGGAGAGCGTAACCACTCTCAGATGAAACCTTAGCGGGTGCAATGAACAATGAGGGATGCCTTGTAAAGGCCTTGTGATAATCTCCCCTTGATTCACATGTCTACGGAAACGTGTGTACATATCAAGCTGATTATCTCTTGTGGGTAAAGATGTACAATCTCTGCAGAGAATAATAAAAAAAGCTGTTGGACACCGTGCCTACGGTCATGGGCGGGCAAAGGAACTTGCAAGATATAGTTCTATTTCAAAAACTGTTGTGGGTGGGATGAAAAATGTGCGGGGCTCACCTAGCCTTTGATTGGTTTTTCCTGGGTATTCTTACCCGGTGTTGGTAATAGGTGGGTATGACCACCAAAGAAAAAGAAGCATGAGGCAGAGTTTCCGATGGAGGGAACCTCTGCTGTTATCAATTATTGCGAAATTAATCTCTTTAAAAATGCAAATTTGGTCCAATTGCTAAGTGACAGGATTTTCTAATATCTGTATTTATAAATATTGCTTTACGCAAATAAAAGAACCCGAGCCCTCCTTGTTACACTGTGCATGAATATTATTGCATCTGTTGTGTCGGCTCATGAAAGCACGGTAGTTGTGCTCACCCTCGCTCTCCCCAAAACTCTTCAGATGATCTGGACCAAGGAGATTACGCATATTATGAGGATCCAGAAGCCGATGGACCAGGATGCGATGAGGAGTAGTCTAGTTCTGTAGTTTAGATCTCGCCCCAGTCTAGTAGACTCGTTGGTACTTGTGTATAACTAATATCATCCGGGCCCTCGGATAATATTAGTCATACACAAAACACCCCGGTCGCTGCCTGTGGTGAGATGTGCCCCATCCCCTTTTGCTTCCGCTGTAGACACGATCTTTTGTGATGTAACATATTTGGCCTGACGGCCCTTCTGTAAAAACTTGACCCGACGCGGTCTATGTTACCTTGACTGTCTGTAATATATGTGTTGGTTCTATTTCACGCTTGTATGAGATGATACAGTAATGCACCTGTGAGTACTACCTACTGATCCAGGGAGTAGTACATGGTTTCACAGAGGATTCGGGTTTACGAAATCCGGGTCCGACACTACCTAAATCCATCCGCACGGCCGTTGTATTATTTTTGGTATTACCACATGTTGATAGTCTATTTTGTTAATAATAACATCAACAGTCATTTAGAAAGGGGAAAAAAACAACCCAAAACGTACGTACTGAAAGTGAGTGGGTAGCCGCGTCACCGCGGCCCGGACAAAAATGAAAAGCTCATGCTTTACACATATAGAAGAAATCGATCGAGATAGCGGCATGCGTACGTAGATAGATGGATTGGGAAGCATCGTGGAGAGGGAAGGAGGAAAAGACGCTACAGACAAGAGCCAGCTAGCTAGGCTCGACCTGGAAGACGTAATGGGCATGAACCGCGGCGCTGCTCCTCCACGGCGGCCTCTCATCGTCCTGCTGGCCGGCTGCCTCCTCCTCGTCGTTGGCGCTTCGGCGCGCGCTGATGCGGCGACCGGCGGCCGCCGCCTCCTTGTCGAGAACGGGCTCGGGCGGACGCCGCAGATGGGGTGAGAATCCAGCTTTTCCATCTCCATGACGGTCGTTTTCTTTTTTTCTCAGCATTTGATCGTCGTCGTCCTTTGCATGTTCATTCGATCGATGGGGTTTGTCTTTTTTTCCCCCCTCAGCTGGAACAGTTGGAACCATTTCGCGTGCGAGATCAACGAGACCGTCGTCCGGAGCACGGGTAAGAACGGAACGGATTGATTAAACATTCTTGATTGAATCGATGTTGATCTGATGCGGTTGATTGATTTGATTTGATTTGCATCCAATTGGGAAACAGTGGACGCGCTCATCTCCACCGGCCTTGCAAGCGCAGGGTACACTTATGTCAACTTAGGTATGTATATGGTCTTAATTGGTGCTTTGAAATACACTACTTACGTAGACTCGCTAATATACACTGCTAAATTTTATGGGGGTGTGCTACCTGCAGACGATTGCTGGGCAGATTACCAAAGGACCAAAGAGGTATGCATGTATTATGCTCTTGCATGCTTCGCAGATAGATGCCAGTCTAGCTTCCAAGTTTTGTTACTAAATACATGTCGTTTCTCAGGGTTTTGGTAACCGGTCTGATTTTGATTTTTTTTAACGGGTGCCGATAGGACCGGTTTGGCCGATATTCGGAATTTTTTTTGGTTGATTTGGACCGAAAAATTCAAGCCAAAATTTGATTTTTTTTTTATATATAAAAAAAAATCAGACCGAAAACTGGTTCAAAATATCAGACATATATCGACCAAAAAAAACTTTGACAACAAAATGCAAAGAAGCTTAATACAGATGGAAAGCACTCCATCCCCCCCGCTTTTTCTTGGTGCTTGCCCCGAGCGCCCGACCGTCGGTGAAGACGAGCAGAGGACGGAGAGGATCGGAGGAGGAAGAGACAGAGAACCAACCAAATTGAGCCACCACTGAATGGAGAGGATGGAGTCAGCTGCAGCCTCGTGGGCCCGCGTCGATCACTGCCCTCGCCGCCATCAGCACGCTGTGCCGCGAGCCCCCGACCATCGGCAAAGAGGAGCAGAGGACGGAGAGGATTGGAGGAGGAAGAGACAAAGAACCAACCAAATCGAGGCGCCACTGAATAGAGAGGATGGAGTCGGCTGCGGCATCATGGGGCATGTGTCCATCGCCGCCATCAGCACGCTGTGCCCCCGACCGCTGCCGAAGAGGAGCAGAGGACAGAGAGGAGCAAAACGAGCCGCCACCGAAGGGAAGAGGATGGAGTCGGTGCTTGTGACTAGGGCAAGCACAAGGGGAGGCCAAATGGGTTTGTGTGACCGGCCTCATTTCGAATCGGGCCGGTTTTTTTAAAACTCGGTTTGTAATTTAATCGAGGGTACCAATAGAACCAATATCAGTGAAAATCGGCCGGCTACCGGAACCATGATCGTTCTATGATTTCAATACTACTTTTACTATCCTTTCCTTATATGTCCCTCCCCTTCCTAATGCCGCTAATTGATCATTAGGGTTACATGGCTGCTAATCCGAAGACGTTCCCGTCGGGGATTAAGGCCCTCGCGGATTATGTGCACAGCAAGGGGCTTAAGCTAGGCCTGTACTCTTCAGCCGGGTAAGTGTGTTGTTCTGAAAGTGCAGTAAATTACAAAAAAAAAATTGTTTCTTAACATACTAAAATGGAATTGCTTTGGCAATCTTCAGGACAAGAACTTGCAGCAACAGGATGCCCGGATCTCTGGGCCATGAGGACGTTGATGCCAAGACGTTTGCGTCATGGGTAATTCTTATACAAATGTCACTCAGATCATGTCGATAGTGTGTTTTTTGTTGTTAACCATGCCTCGTATTCTTTTCTTTCTTTCTTTTTTTTTTCTCACTCTCCAAAGAGCGGTTTCTTTTGTTGTTAAGTCAGATCATATCGATGTGGAGGTTTTTCTTTTATTTTCCCCTTATATACTTGTGGTCGAATTGTGAACACAGGGCGTCGATTACTTGAAGTACGATAACTGTTTCACTGACGGCTCCAATGAAACTGTGAGGTAAATTAAAATTCTTCTGACAGCAGTTCAGCTCAAATAATATTTCCACCAATTCTTCTGTTTCAACTACGACGTGTAATCTGTAGAATTTTTTTAAATAATATATATATTTACAAAAAAACAAAACTAGGTAATTAATTGTGTAATTTTTTAAGAATTTTATATATTCCAAAATTATCTCAACAATTAAGGATTTACACAATCAAGTACACTGTATAAGAAATATAAATTCAGAATTTTTTATAAAATTTAAGAACATATAAAATTCTTAAAAAATTACACAATCAATTAAACTATTAAGGAGTGTTCACAAAAAATTCATAATTTTTGGTTCTCATTTTATATATTTACAAATTCCTAAAAATAGTATATTTAAATAAATTTTAGAGAACAATTCAGAACATATAAAATTATTAAAAAATTACACAAGCAAGAACGCTATATTGCGAGGCTACACACATAATTTCATAATTTTTTTGAGCTAATTTACTATATTTAAAATTTTCTAGGTTCCTGTCGCCAGTTGAATTGGCGACAAAAACCTAACTCCACTGTTCAGGATCCCTGTCGCTAATTCAACTGGCGACAAAGATCTATTTTTATAATTTTTTGGAGCGATTACCTAGTTTTGTAGTTTTTTTTAAAAAAATATAATAAAAAAAAACTCGAAATCCGTGACACTGCAGATTTCCGAGGATGTCGAGCGCCCTGAGGAACGCCGGCCGTCCGATCTTCTACTCAATTTGTGAATGGTATGATCGATAGAGCATGTATCTTCCTTTTTGGAACTGCGATATAAAACTGATCTTCTACTCACTTTGTGAATCGTACGAATAGCTCTGTTGATTTTGTGTTTATTGCTGTCAATTGGCCTTCAGGGGCTACATGGAGGTGCCGAAATGGGGCGGCCTGTACGGGAACAGCTGGAGGACCACCGGCGACATTAACGACACATGGACAAGGTAAACTATCACTTGCTTGGACTCTGGAGTCTGGACTCGGATCGGTTGCAGTTGGGTCACAGCTGACCGTCGCGCAGCTAGCCCGTTTGACTAAAGGTCGCCGTCTCAGATCAGGCGCCGCGATCTTAACCATCGATCGACTTATCCTCTTCTTTCTTGCCTAATTGTCGCGCTAGTGCATTGCCAAAGAATCGCGCTGCTTTCTTGGTTTATCAGTATGGTACGGTGAGTGAGTAACCTGCCGATTGGAACTTTTTTGTTCTTCTTGCGAGTAAACAGCATGCTGAGCAACATTGATTGGAACGACGTCTATGCCAATTACTCGAAGCCTGGCGGTTGGAACGGTCAGTCCGTCACCTAGAAATCGATGGAAATATGCTGTTTTTCCTACGAACTGACCACTGTGTGTGTTCTCTGTCACAGATCCTGATATGCTCGAGGTTGGCAATGGAGGGATGACTTACAATGAGTACGTCGTGCACTTCAGCTTGTGGGCCATTGCCAAGGTGGCTTTGATTTGATCTCCCTCCAGTTCAGAATTACTGAAAAGTACTATTGTCAGATTCTTGACCTGTTTGTAAATCTTTTGCAGGCTCCTCTGATAATCGGCTGCGATGTGACCAGCATCTCGAAGGAGACAGCAGGGATCATCTCCAATTCAGAAGTCATTGAAATTAACCAAGGTCAGAGGAAGAGGTTGTCTTAGCCATTTTACAGCTAGAGTGTGATACTCCTACATGATAAGTTCATTTTGTTGGTTAGACTCGTGAAACTTGCACTCTTATCAACGAAGAATGTGATGCAGATAGATTTGGTGTCCAGGGAAAGAAAGTGAGGAAATATGACGAGGAGATTGAGGTATATAACTAGCACATCGTCAAGAATCCATTTCAAGAAGAATCTAATCTTGTGTTGGAAAAACGAATCTTTTCTAAATCAAGTTCCATGGTGTTTTTGCAGGTATGGGCAGGGCGGCTCTCCCGCCACAGGAAGGCGGTGCTGCTGCTGAACCGGGGAGCTAAAAGTACCCGGTTCATCACCGCGGCCTGGGCGGACGTCGGGCTCCGGCGCGGCGTGACCGCCGAAGCGAGGGATGTCTGGAAGGTGAATGATCCTTCCTACCTTCTGAAAATTGACTTAATTTAGTGGTGAAAAAGTTGAAAAAGCTTTGCACTACATTTTCATCTCGATCTCTCTGTGAATGCAGCATGAGACACTCCCGGGGAAGTTCACCGGCAGCCTGACGGCAGACGTCGGGCCGCACTCGTGCAAGCTCTTCGTCCTGACGCCCATCAGTCGTCAAGGGTAGCAAGAGATCAGATCGATGCGCAACTACCAGAAATTAGAAATTAAAAAGGACATCAGAAATTTAGTAACGCAGCTTATGATGTTAATGCTGAAGCGGGACAGAATCTAATACTGTTTGGTTCAGAGCACGCTGAATAAAACTTGCAGATTGATCTGCTCTGTTGTTGGGCGTGCCTGTTTTCCCAGGATCAGGTTGTCTTTGTCGGACGGGCTACAGTGTGGTAGTAGCCTGTTTTCCCATCGTTCAAGGGAGAGCTCCTACCAGTGTTTTTTTGGGGGAAAAAAGCTCTGTATCATATTTTTTTTCTGACGATCTCTCTCTTTCATCTTTTTTCGATGATCTCTCTCTCCCTCTCTCTTTCTCTAATCTTTGACTGAATAGTGATTTGCACATGCGACAATTGGATGCACATGTAACAATTGGAGAAACCAGTTCGATTTTACTTCGTTGGGATCCGATCATACAACTGCAGTAGATGTACAGTAGGGTTTTTCCTACTGTTTTTCTTCAAAACCCATAAGAGAATTGTACATGTCACCAACTCAACAAGAAAATTAAAGAACAAAGAATATGGATTAAGGACTGGTGAGTGGTGACAATAGTAAATACGGGGTTCTAAGATGTAAAATATTGGAGCCTTGGAGAGTATTGATACACTGTTTACAAAATGGAAGCGAGAGGTCTCGAGCAACATATTATTACAGTGTGAGTGTCTTGCAGCAAAAATAGACCCTAAGATGAAGCATAATAAGTTCATAACAAAGTATACAATTAGTTCAAGACAATTTTTCACAATGATATATTATGGAGGCTTGCAACAGAACATGCACATGCAGAATACATGGTCCATGACCATTAGGGAGCTTGTCCTGTAAAATTGGAAGAGTTTGTGGGCAATTGCTGTAACAAGACCAGCTCCCTAATTTTGAGTTTTTTTACGGTTCACTCAATTCAATACGAGTCATCCATTCTTTCCAATCCAATAGATCGAATTAGTTAGTATTTAGTTATACTTCCCCTGGTATTATAGGTCGTAGGAATCCCTCGAAAAGGTAAAATTGTAATTGCCCATCAAAGGTTATTGAAGAGGGAACGTATTGTGCGCACGCGTGCAATCACCATCAGATTTGTAGTACCCTATTTTTTATATAAAGAAACAGTAAAGAGAATTTTAAATAGAAAGGAGAAGAGAGGAGCTAGTGGAAGGTGGCCAGCCAGCCAGCCATATGGGCTTCGGCATGGGAAAAGGGGCTACAACCGAGTCCTTTCAAGATTCAGCAAGGAGGGGGTTTGGGCCGCCTTTAAGAAATACAGGGGGAGGTAGCCGAGCCAACTGCTGTGTGAGGATCCTGGTTTATTAAGCTTGTAATGCTTAGTCACCAATTGACCCTAGCATCACAAACAAAATAACCCGTGTCTTCGAGATATGTATACTTTCCAGAAATGCAGTATACACACCCTTTTACAAAATTCATGCATCAATTCCATTCAAGACATAGAACCAAAGCAACACTTAACAAATCAAAAGACATACATAGTAGAGTTATTACAAAAGGGAGACCGACCGGCCAAAAGATATACAATTAACTAATTAGACAGCGGAAGCGAAATACCATAAGATGATGATAAACAAAAGAGCCAATTAGTGTGTCTTTACCCACAAGGCAACCAACCGGACCGCCAAGCTAGTCGTCAAACCCGCAGCACATCTCACAAAAGTGGAGCCCTTATGGCTCACCTTCCTCCTCTGCAATAAATAGTTAAGCAAAGCAAATGAGTACAAAAATTGTACTCCGCAAGACTTACGTGTAGAGTAACAGGACTATATAAATAGCTACATGCAAGCTTATTTAAGTAGAGCAGGCTCTAGTCTCATTTTCAGCATGAAGCAAGTTTTCATTTGCAATAATGTAATAGATTGAAAGCAATTTTACAATCTAATTTTATTTGATAAAAGCAGCGATAAACAAGTAACAATAATAACAAGATATCCTGGAAGTAGCTAACCCAATAGCCACCACAATAATAGCATGAATTCCACATTCATACCACCCACATCAAGTTTTAATTAAGAATTCCAAAATGTTTAGTCTAACTTCTGCAAATCCAAATTTCCAAGCGTGTCCATAACCTAGGACGAGGCTATTCGAATAGATTATACCCTGCAGGGGTGTACCAATGTACCAACACGTCAGACCACCTTTTCGCCACTAGATTAGCACACTTCCTTTGGTATGCCGGCACGGCTAAGTCCTACGAGACGTTTTCAATATTATGTATTAACCACGAGTCGCCCGTATGGATAGAAACACATACGTTGTGTCGGGGTCATCGTAAAGCCTCGGTCAACTACCCCTCACGGGTACAGCCTTGGACAACTACGATGCCCCTCGAGGTGGAGAACCTACCCTGAACTCCACCACCGCACACCCAACACAATATTACAGATACTTTTCACACAACACACACAACCCACCTCCTGCGACTCGGAGTTAACACACGCCAAAGTACTAAGTCAAGAGAGGTCCCATATCTCTCTCATGTGGTTAGCACTCAATAATGTTTGGTTTTGGTGAAACAAGATGTTCAGTCCCTGTTGACCTGGGCAAGACATTCACACACCTAATATCCCACCATCCAACCACTTGCCCAAGTCTAAATCATTTCATTTGCCCTTTTAGTTTTCAAAGCAATTTAGCACAAGGTGCTGAACAAAGAGTAATAAAATGATTTGTGTGATCAAGGTTATCGACTAAGTCGATAACCGTCCAATTCTACCGGTAGCTAAGTATTTCTAAGCATGACATCGAAAAGATAATAAAAGAGCATAATTAAATCACCGGGCTCTAATTCACCAGCGATATTAGTAACTTATGTTTGTGGCAGGGGATAACAATTTGAGGGCAACAATGCAATAGGAATAACTACCTCTAATCGGGAAAATTAATTTGACACAAAAGAATGCATACATATGATTTGTAAACAACATATTAGACTTCAAAGTAATAGAAAATTTATGATCAAACTGCTTGCCTGGGATGGATGGTCCAGTTGCTGGTGAGTATATATATCACTCTCGATCACACTCGAATCGTCGAACACTATCAAACTAATGAAAACATCGAATAAGAACAATAACACCGAAAACATCTGAAAAATCAATATCATCCAAAATCCATGAAATTTATACAGTAGGTAGATCATAAATTTGGATGAATTTAGTTGAAATAATTATTCCATTTAGAGTTTGTACGTGAAAGCTATAGCCTAAACGATTTCTGTAGGAAAGAAAATCTGGAAACACGAACTTACTGTTGCTCAGTCTGAATTTTACTATTTTGTAAAAAATTCTAGAATATTAGTGGATATGAAAACTACAAAAATGGAAATAGAATAACATTTTAGGAACAACCCAATTGGATTCATCCCATTTGGAGTTCATATGAATTTCCTATGGATTTTTGAAGTTAATTCAATTTCTAGTGTCAAAATAGTTTATTCCAAAAATTAATTCTAATTCGAAATTTTTTGGGACATCAACATGTTTAAAACCTAGTTCAAGTTAAATTACATGAAGAATGAAAACCAACAAAATTGGTTTCACTCGTTTTGGAGTTGATTTGAATTAGTTATGAATTTTGTTCTAAGTAGGCACTAATGATTCTTAAACTCTAATTGCTTTGCCAATTTTTATCAACCATCCCAGTGACTTAATGCTACTCTTGCTACTATCATATTCATGACACAAGGTTGTTGCCATTTGACATTCATATAATCTAACTCTTGCCTTCTAAACAATTTTACTCTTTTAGATTAAATGTTTAATGGCTAAAATTTCATTATTCTTTTTAATTAATTTGTTTTGGCATTTGACATGGTTTACCTCACTATTCACTCACTTATTTTTCCAACGAATTTGTTGCATGTAATTTTCCTCACTTTAATCAAACATTTAATAGTTAAATATATTTGAGTGATCACTTAGTTCATGTTTAAAATAAATCATCAATTTGTTCATTGTCTTTAAACATGCATGACTAATAAAATGGCATACATAACATGACTATGCACATGCATAAGTAATATCGAATGACGTAACACAATTTAATTAAAGATTTTATCGCCGCACGTGCTAGGCGTGCGACTACCACCGGACGACGTCCTCTCGGCCTTCTCGTCCGCCGAAGTCGTCGTCGACAAGCCGCGGTGCCGCGCTCGGCTTCTCGTTTGCGTCCATGTCCCTGTCCCGGCACATGCACTGCGCCCTCGGTGCCGCATACGCTACGCCGTTTGCTCGGCTTTGGCCGCGCTGCACGCATGCATGCGCCGCGCAAGCCGCTGCCACATGCACGGCTTCGGTTGCCTCTCAAACTCGGTTGCCGCATGCGTCATGCTGCATGTGTGGGCGGCGCCTCCTCCGGGCTGCCGTGCCACAGGTTCCTTAGCTCGGCGCGTCCTCGACCAGCGCGTGCCACCCGCCGAGCCGCCTTGACGCCGGCCGCGTCGCCTCGGCCAGCTCGCCGCGCTCTGGTGCTCTGCTCCACCTCCATGACCTTCTGCTCCTTCGATGCGAAAGCCGCCGCCAGCTCTCCGGCTGCTGCCAACGGCTTGCATGCGATTGCCGGTGGCCGCTCATGCCCAAGCCGCTGCTGTGCTGCCACTTCTAGCTGCCGCCCGCTCCCCTTGGCTCGGCCATCCTCCCTGCCTGGAGTGCTACAGCGTGGTGGCTGCCAAGAGTTGCTGCAGCTACTGAGCTGGGGCTGTTAGATTGATCTCGGCTAACTGCCGAGACCGAGTCTCACGGGGCAAAGCCCACCAACGCGCCCTGATCGGGGGCGGCTCCAACTGCTTTGGTTTTGGTCCCTGATGAGGATATCTCTACTAATTATGAGGTTGTTCATGAAGGAAGAACTAAACTTCTAAAACAACAGGTGCATTTGTTTCTTAATGAGTTTCCTTGTGTTTTCCATAAGAATTGGATACTACGTAAAATCAATACTTTGCGCATTCTCAGGTTTGATAAACTTAAAGTATTTGGAACCGAGAGGGAGGAGAGGGAGGCCGGAGCCAAAGTAATAGAGGAGCACAAGGAGGAAGGTAACCATAGTTGTTGCCTACTGATGAAGAATAAGAAGGTCAAAGCGGTTGGGAAGGAGAAAGTCAAGCAGTCCATGCGGCTGATCAAGGAGGAAAGAAGCTCGTGTGATGGGAAAGCAAAAGGGGACTTAAAGCTCAAGTTTTGGATAAGATTTTCAAGCCCAATTCAGATCTCCCACAACCCCAACCGAAATCAAATTCGGAATCAACTCAGAATTCAATTCGGATTCGGAATCAGCATCAAATTCGGATTCGGAATCAGCAGGACAGTCCGGAGTAAAAAGATCATAACTTTCTCATACGAAGTCCGATTGGGGTGTTTGTGGTCTTGTTGGAAAGCTAACTTCAAGCCCGATCCAACGGATCCTGTATCACTCCGAAATTCTTATGGAGTCAAAAGATATGACCGAAACAATATGATGGTTGTAAAATTAGAGTTTCCTTTTTGTTTTAGATTGAGTCGGAATTGGAGTAGGAGTTCTAATTCCGAATTAGAGTAGGAGTAGGGCCTCTTGGCCAGCCATAAGGAGGAGAAGGGGCACTATATATTGAGGGTTAGACCCCCATTGTAACCTCAGACCAGTTTATGCATAAGAATAGAAACATAGCTATTGCTTGTTCTTTCGAAACCAGAGTTCATGCGAGGACTTTGAGAGAGGACTAGGCGGTCCATTGGTTCATTCTACAATTCAAGGTCAAGCCGTCGTTCCATTGGGAATTAGGGACTTGGCGATCGTCGTTCGTGGTCTCGCGACGATCAACTATCCGGTGTGTTTTGGGCGTATTCCAAAGAGTTGAGGGTTCGTGCATTGGCGCGAGTGTTCAGCTAGCGACATCGTCTACTTCATATCAGTTATCCACGGTTACTCACCAAGAAGATCGGGCATCCCCCCGTATCATATGGTATCAGATTCTAGGTTTACTCGGTGAGAGTTTTTTTTACCCTTAGTTTAGTTTCGTTTTTTCTGTCCTATAGTCCACTAAACCGAAAATTGCAACACAAAAATTCCAAACCCTAGTTTCAATCTGTTATTTCTTGTGAGTTTTGTTAGGTTTTAGTCCATTATAATTTTTTGTTTAGTGCTGATCTAAGTGTTTCCTTTGCATACCTTGTTCCTTGTTTCCTTCAAAAAAAACCAAAAAAAAATCCAAAATTCAAATTCAGTCCATGAACTCAATTTTCGTTAAATCCGAGTTCAATTGGTACACTGTTTGTAATTCGGTCGTAACTTTTGCGTCCGGGCTCCGCTTCACTTTTATCCTTTCATCTTGTGAGACTAGCTTTTGATATTGTATTAGGGCTGCTTATTGAACATTGTTTACACATTGCTGAATTTTTGGGCTTATGCACCCACGAGGGTAGCAAAATACTTTCGGCCATTGAGAAAAGCAAAAAAAAAAAAAAAAAGGCAGCCGCACAATAGCAAGAGCCACGGCATTAAAAAAAAGTATAAAAAAAACTGAGAGCAAAAACAGAATTTTTGCGAAAGAAAAGAGAGGAAGAAAAAAAAAATCTTTGGCCGATTGCTATAGTATTATACATTTTTTGGTTGCTACAGTACCAGCCCATCATTATTTCAGATTGTGTAGTCATTTTTTTTGAGCAATCTTGTGCCCTACTATTTTCAATTGCAATTGGCTAGCGTCTCTCTTTGTACTTGGTGCAAAACGAGCTAGCTTGATCTCATTTTCAGATCCCGTCTCGCTAGCTCATTCCTTTGTTTGCATTGAGTCACATTTGTCTTTCGTGTGCGTTCATCCTTTTCACTTAAACCCATTGGATCAGCACATAGGCAAAAGAATCTAGCTTGGATCATTACTTAGCTTTACAACAACTTGAATATCCGTTTGCATAGGTTATACACATACCTTACCAAGCTCCACCTACACCCGTTCGTGTACTACCTTTGCTCTTGGTTACGCTCATACATTACCGGGTTGAGGTCGTTCGCTATCACAAGTGTCGTTTTGCAGTCCTTGATTCACTTTGGAACGGTAAGCTTGTCTTGTTTTCAGGACAGTGAGTTGCGAGCGTAGAGAGAGAGAGAGAGCTGTTTTGTTTTACTAACCTGGATATAATCGCGTTTGCTATTTGTGAGTTGTTGCCATGTCAGGTCATCAGGAGGATCTATCGCTTACATGGATGGAGTACACTCGCTTATGCAGATGCTACAAAAGCAACTTCTTGATCGTGATAATGGTGTGCGCGATGAGCTTGGGGCCGTTCGGTGTAAATTGAACAACCTCGGGAGGAGGTTACGCACTACGCACGGACATCAACAACAACTTCTTGAGTCGCGCACCATGTTCAACCACCCCAATGTGCATCGTAAGGATTTTGTCACTAAGCCCAAATTTTCTATCCCTATATTTTCAGGTCGTGCAAATGTGGAAGAATACCTTAATTGGGAGCTTGAAATTGATATGATATTTCGGATGCACAACTATTCCAATGAGAGGAAGCTCTTACTTGCGTCCAATGGTTTGGTTGATTATGCCACACATTGGTGGGAGCGATTTGTTCGTATGCGTATGGAGCGCCATGAATTGCCGATTATCACCTGGGAGTAGATGAAACAGCATTTGCGTGCACGTTTTGTACCTTACCACTACAAGCGTTCCCTAGTGGAAAAGTTGACAGGGTTGCGACAAGGTTTGAAGTCCACTTGTGTGACACAAGAGAAGAAGACCGAGCAGGGGATTTTCCCGGCTTCATGTAGTATTGCTTCATTGCTTCATGAAGAGATTGTGGTTACTCGTGATTGCTCCATTGCTGACTCACAATCTTTGGTGGATGCGATGTATCCAAACCCATGTGAGAATGAGAGCCACATAGCCAAAACCAAATTGAGTGAGAATGATAAAGAGCGTGAGCTGTGTGATTCCACCAAATGTGAGGTTGAGAGCATCTCCATTGAGTGTGAGAGAGATACACCAACAGAAAAGAGAGAAGTAGATGATAGCCAAAGTGTTGTTACTGCTGAAATTAACGATTTACTCGCTACTTCTAGTGTTGTTTCTCACATTGTGCAGGTTGATATTAAAGAAGAGGAATTGAATGTTCAACAACAGGCATCGTTGGAAGTAAAAGACGAGGAGATAACCACGGTTGGGGATGGAGTGCTTGCTGCCCTGTGGTTTTGTCATGATGATTTGATACCTACAACACCTACAATAACCGAGAAGGACGCTAAAGGCTATCAAAAGCCGAGGACGGCTTTTCTTTAAGAAAGGGAGGATGATGAGGATATCTCTACTAATTATGAGGTTGTTCATGAAGGAAGAACTAAACTTCTAAAACAACAGGTGCATTTGTTTCTTAATGAGTTTCCTTGTGTTTTCCATAAGAATTGGATACTACGTAAAATCAATACTTTGCGCATTCTCAGGTTTGATAAACTTAAAGTATTTGGAACCGAGAGGGAGGAGAGGGAGGCCGGAGCCAAAGTAATAGAGGAACACAAGGAGGAAGGTAACCATAGTTGTTGCCTACTGATGAAGAATAAGAAGGTCAAAGCGGTTGGGAAGGAGAAAGTCAAGCAGTCCATGCGGCTGATCAAGGAGGAAAGAACCTCGTGTGATGGGAAAGCAAAAGGGGACTTAAAGCTCAAGTTTTGGATAAGATTTTCAAGCCCAATTCATATCTCCCACAACCCCAACCGAAATCAAATTCGGAATCAACTCAGAATTCAATTCGGATTCGGAATCAGCATCAAATTCGGATTCGGAATCAGCAGGACAGTCCGGAGTAAAAAGGTCATAACTTTCTCATACGAAGTCCGATTGGGGTGTTTTTGGTCTTGTTGGAAAGCTAACTTCAAGCCCGATCCAACGGATCCTGTATCACTCCGAAATTCTTATGGAGTCAAAAGATATGACCGAAACAATATGACGGTTGTAAAATTAGAGTTTCCTTTTTGTTTTAGATTGAGTCGGAATTGGAGTAGGAGTTCTAATTCCGAATTAGAGTAGGAGTAGGGCCTCTTGGCCAGCCATAAGGAGGAGAAGGGGCACTATATATTGAGGGTTAGACCCCCATTGTAACCTCAGACCAGTTTATGCATAAGAATAGAAACATAGCTATTGCTTGTTCTTTCGAAACCAGAGTTCATGCGAGGACTTTGAGAGAGGACTAGGCGGTCCATTGGTTCATTCTACAATTCAAGGTCAAGCCGTCGTTCCATTGGGAATTGGGGACTTGGCGATCGTCGTTCGTGGTCTCGCGACGATCAACTATCCGGTGTGTTTTGGGCGTATTCCAAAGAGTTGAGGGTTCGTGCATTGGCGCGAGTGTTCAGCTAGCGACATCGTCTACTTCATATCAGTTATCCACGGTTACTCACCAAGAAGATCGGGCATCCCCCCGTATCAGTCCCGGTCTCCTCTAGCGCTACATAAATCAGAGGGATACGGCAGGGTTTTGGGCTAAGTATTCAAAACTCAAGAACGTCCCACACACACGCCCGATCGGTAACGAAGCGCTGAGGAGAACGAAGGCCACAACTACGACATCGCGAGATTTGGACTGACGGCCACCATTGTCATCCCGGCGCTCAGATCTACACCATCCCAGACCGACTCTCAAACAATCACGATGGCATCCTCATCTAATGGTATGTTAATGATTCCGCACTAAAGTTTATTAGGTGTTCTCTAATTGATCTAGGGTTCATGTTATTAGACTCTGTTTAGGCTTAGTTGTTATTCTAACAATGGTATCAGAGCTAGCCCTAGACTCATAGTGAACCCGATTAGTCCCAGATCAGCCTCAGCCGATCTGGCCTCGCCCGGATCTGATCCTATTGACTCGTCTTAGCACTTAGAAGGAGGGGATGAAACCCTAATGAAATCTCGAAAATCGGAAGAGGCGGCGAACACTTACGGTTTTTGGGAGATCTGGAGTCTTCTCCGGTCTCGGGCGCCGCCATAGCTCCACTCGGCGCACACGCGCGACCTCGATCACGCAGCGCCGGCGAGGAGAGCTAACGGGCGCCGCCTCTTGATGCGCCGCCGCCTCCGCTCCGCTCGCTTGCGTTTCTTTGCGCCATCGGCGATGGAGCTGCTGCGGCCGCTCCTCGCCCGCGCGTCTCTCGCCGCGCGGAGATTTCGGAGGAGACGAACGAATGAAAATTAGGTTTAGGGTTTCCGATTTCATCGGTTTTTATATCACGCTGCTATCGATCTTGGCCGTCCATTTCAATCCGACGTCTCGCGTGAATCTTTCGGCCGGCGGTGTTAAAACGGGCGTGATCTTGGCCGAACGTTCGGATCCGACGGTTCAAATGCGTCCTTTCGTTTTCATCAGCCGAAGTGGGCCGGGCGACCGTGCACGAACGCAGGCCCAGCAGGCCGTTCGGCATGGGCCGAAGGAAGGCCATCACAGGAACAGTGTTTAGGCCGAACAATATCTTTCTCCATTTTCTATGATTAAGTGATTTTAGTTTAGTTTTTGTGCGCTGTTTAATCTAATGTTCATTACTCAACTGTGTGATGCTGCACAGTAGCTTTTCATTTTGTAAAGTGGTTTTATGATTAAGTTTTATTATTATTATTTATTTTGTGTACTATTTTAATTAATGATAATTGCTCATGTTTCGGTATAAATTCGGTCTCTGATTAAAATTGAACCAACGAGATATTTTAATTAGAGAATTTTATGATTTATTTTAGCATTATGTATACACATGATTACATACTGACCAACGTTGTTTGTAGTCATGTGTAACCACATTAATTGTTAAAGTTCTTTTTTATTTTCTGCCCAACGGTGATATAAACTAGAACTGTATTTTGCATGTTATTAATCAAACCAACGTAGGGTTAATTGCATGCAATACTTTTATGTTATTTCTAATTTTTTCCCTGTATTTTAATGTTCAGCAATGAATGCTTCAAATGTTGCCGCTACAATTGACAACATTGAGCAGCTTACGGGGAGCAACTTCCCCGCTTGGAAAGAAAGAATTTCAGTTGTCCTTGGAGTATTAGACCTTGATTATGCATTAAGGGTGCCTACTCCCGTTTCTCCCACCATTGGTGAGGACGATTACGATGAGAAAAAGAAAATATATGATAATAATGCTGAAAAATGGGAGCGGTCTAACCGTCTATCACTAATGATTATGAAGACCTCTATCTCAGTTGGAATCAGGGGAGCAATCCCAGATTCTGAAAATGCTAAGGAGTATCTGGCTTCAGTAGAGGAGAAATTCAAAGGCTCCACTAAGGTTTATGCCAGCACATTAATCCAGAGGCTTCTCTCCACTAAGTATGACGGGTCCAGCAGTATAAGAGAGCACATCATGATGATGACTGATATGCCTGGAAAACTCAAGGGCATGGACATGGAAATATCTTATGGTTTCCTAGTCCACTTTATTATGACTTCTCTTCCTTCTGAGTACACTGCCTTTAAGATAAACTATAATACTCAGAAAGATAAATGGAGCATGAGCGATCTTATCGCCATGTGTGTCCAGGAGGAAGAAAGGATTAGGACCGAAAAGAAAGATTTTGTGAATCAAGTTGGCGGTCCTAGCAAAAGGAAGTTCTCAGGGGACTTCAAATCCAAGAAAAGGCTGCACTACTCTCCTAATTCAGATAAATCAGGGCCTAAGGTGCAAAATACACCTAAGCCCAATGTTGCTCCTGCTAAAGCACCAAGTGGGAATGCATGTTACTTCTGCAAGGAGCCAGGACATTTCCAGAAGGATTGTGTTGGTTTCCTAAAGTGGCTCGCCAAGAAGGGTAATGATTCTATAACGTTTGTTGATGAAACCCTTTATACTAATTTTTCCCTTAAATCTTGGTGGATTGACTCGGTGCAATCGTACACGCTACCAACTCTTCTGAGGATTCCATACCGTGAGAACACTAAGAAAGGGGAGCGAAGTCTTAGAGTCGCGGATGGAAAAGAAGTCAAGTGGAATCGGTTGGTTCTGCTTCCTTAGTTTTAGATAGCGGCTTCACACTTCGTCTTAATAATGTAGTTTTTGTTCCTTCCATTAGGAGGAATTTAATTTCAGTATCTTTATTGGACGATGATGGATTTAAATGTAATTTTGGTAACAATAAGTGTGTTATCACATTTAATTCAAATAATGTTGGTCTTGCTGTTAGACAAGACAAGCTTTATATGCTTTCCCTTAATGAATCACCGATATCTTTGAATGTGTGTGATACTATGCGTAAAAAGAATAATGAGACTTCTTCGAAACTGTGGCACTGTCATTTAGGCCACATTTCGAAGGGGAGAATGGAGCGTCTCATTAAGGAAGAGATTCTCCAACCATTAGATTTCTCTGACTCAGACCACTGCATTGATTGCATTAAAGGAAAATACGTAAAGAAAATAAAGAAGGGAGCAACTCGCAGCTCAGGACTATTAGAGTTAATTCATACTGATATTTGTGGTCCTATTCCTGTGACATCAGTGGATGGTTTTGATTCTTTCATTACATTCACTAATGATTTCTCCCGTTATGGTTATATTTTTCCCATTAAGGACCGATCTAAATCACTTGATAAATTTAAGATATTTAAGGCTAAAGTTGAAAATCAGCACAACCTAAGAATTAAAGTGGTAAGATTGGACCGTGGGGGAGAATATTACGGGAGACATGCCCCTTATGGCCAAATTCCTGGCCCTTTCGCTAAGTTCCTTCAGGAAAATGGCATTGTTGCCCAATATTCTACACCGTGTGAACCTCAAAGAAAATGGGGTAGCTGAGAGACGCAACCGTACACTTATGGATATGGTACAGAGCATGCTTAGCTACTCTAGTTTATCAACTGGTTTATGGATGGAGGCACTAAAGACAGCAGCACATATTATTAATAGGGTTCCCAGTAAATCAGTACCTAAAACACCTTATGAATTATGGACTGGGAGAAAACCGAGTTTGAAATATTTAAGAGTATGGGGTTGTTGTGCTGAAGCTAAGATATTTAATCCACATATTGGAAAATTAGATCCTAAGACAGTAAGTTGCCATTTCATAGGGTACCCTGAAAGATCTAAAGGGTATCGGTTTTATTATCCTGATAGAACAACTAAGTTTGTAGAAACAAGGCATGCTGTGTTCTTAGAAAATAATGAGGACACGAGCCTAGGAAAATTGATCTTGAAGAGAAGCGGGTTTACGCCCTTCACCGCTTATCCCGAGATTTTTATTCTCGCACTTGGTGGTTGCACCTCCAAAGATGCCAAATCTTTTGATGCACCCACCGTTGAGGTCTCTGAAAATCCTAATATCATACCTAATGATGAGCCTCGGCGCTCTCTCACATGCCTCAAATAGCCTTCTTACGCAATAGTTCTTGAACCTATTAGAAGATCACAAATGGGAGAGAAGATCTGCCATCCCAAATGATTATGTTGTTTACATGAATGAGGATAGTAATGATATAGGGAAGGTAGATGATTCCACCTCTTATAAGGAAGCAATGATGAGTGAACATTGTCCTAAATGGCTTGATGCCATGAAGGATGAACTAAAGTCTATGAGCACTAATGATGTATGAGATTTAGTAGAAATTCCTGACGGAGTCAAAACAGTAGGCTGTAAATGGGTCTACAAAACCAAGCATGACTCTAAGGGAAATATCGAAAGGTTCAAAGTAAGACTCGTAGCAAAAGGCTTCTCACAAAGAGAGGGGATTG
The DNA here is from genome assembly GCA_036346395.1 of Hsuehochloa calcarea. Lineage (NCBI taxonomy): Eukaryota > Viridiplantae > Streptophyta > Magnoliopsida > Poales > Poaceae > Hsuehochloa > Hsuehochloa calcarea. The sequence goes on along the minus strand of CM070605.1, from coordinate 4,464,217 downwards.
ATTATAATAACACTTTTTATCCTGTCTCAACTAAGGATTCGTTCAGAATCGTTATTGTAATACCCTGAAAATAATATTAATTTTAATAATCGCGTCTTATTGTTCGGAGAGTCATTAATTTAATGGTATCAGTAAATAATTAATTAAATTCCTCTTAAGGGCCTGGGTGTAATTAAATAAAAAGTTTTTATGAAAATAGATTTTTTTTCGGAATTTTTATTGAGCTATAAATAAATCTTGGATTTTTGTTTCTAGAAACCCTAGTTTTAGTCTTGTTTTTCCACCCGCCGCCAGTTCTTTTCCCTGGGAGCCAGTGCATGCATTGCATTGGCCGAGTGAACTCAAGCGTGGCTCTCGCCGAGATCTGCTACGAGTGCATGTCGCGCCGCTTTGCCTGCGTGGAGCCGAGCCGCGTGGAGTCCACTTTTCTCTGCCGTGCTGCGTGACGTGGCCGTTTGCTACTGCAGATTCATTGCCATCGGCCAGCGCGGCGCTTCTTTGTTTTTTTCCTCGCACATCGCCGCGCCTAAGCAAAACCAACCAAGTCCACCGAGAGCAAAGGCCGCACACCGCCTCTGACCTCTCCACCAACTGCGCTTCGCCAGGTTGCCATCGGATTTGCTCGCTGCAACTGCTGTGAGCCGCATTGAAGCCGCAAGTGCGACGCCAGCTACTCGTGGGCCGGTGTGTGTTTTCCATCTCTCTGTGTTTTCATTTTTCAGTGGTAGTGCTTGTGTGATTTGACGTCTACTCGTGCGCATGTGAGATTATTCTTGTGGGTAACTATTTTAGTTTTGTATTCTCTCTGTTTTTCTAGATCAATTAGAGATTATGATCTAGATTAATTAGTGAGGTTTTATAATTTTCTAATAAAGAAGCTGAGTAATAGATATATTTATTACGCTGTTCCGTTGAATGATTTATTCGGATATCGTAACGACGGAATTTTGAAAATATCATCTACTAGTTAATTGTAGATAATTTCGATATCTTTCTGTAGCATATTTTATCATGTCAATCGGACGAGTATAATTAGAGTTATGTTGTTCGAAAGGCCGCTGTTTTTAGGGTTACCGTCGTTCGGCGCTGTTTTGTTAGATCAGTTGTTAAAAATAGTAAATGACTTAATTAGAGTTTTTGATCTACATGAAAGTTGTAGATAATTGTCCAATGATTCTGTAGGATCTGAGAACGCGCATTTTGGTGGAGTAAAACAAAAGTTATGAATTTAGTAAGACTGCTGTTCCAAAGCGGACAGATCTGTTTTCGGGGCTAAATACGGAGGGTTAGATGATTTAATTAGAAGGCGGTGTAATCTAAGAAAATGTGGATAATTTTATAAGGAATCCAGAATGGGGTGGTTTGTGGTGATCGGACTTTCGAGTCAAAAGTTACGCTCTTTTTAGTAACCGGACAGCAATGGGTAGTTTTTCGATACCGGCGTAACGTGGTATATTTGGGGACGTGTAGGAGCGATGTATATTGATTGTTATGCGTATGATGCTGTAGCTTGTATTGAGATGTGTGTATTTAATGTAGGAGAAGCGTCGTACTTGTTGCCATCTTCGAGTCAAATTGTGCGTCGCAACTAGTATGCGAGCAAGTGCATGGTAGACAATGATCAATGATCGATCACTGTTTTCTTTACCTTCTATTACCATTATTGTTGTGCTTTTATTTGGTTTAATTGCAAACAATGAATTGGTATGTTTATATCTTTGTTGATGAGCATGATGAAAGTTGGATATGATGTTTATGATGGAGTTTGCATGTTTGCATTCATAAGCATCTTTGCATAAGAGAAGGTGATCTTTATGATCACAACTCCACGGGAGTGGAGGAGGTCCCCGATCCTTATGGAGGAACGGGCTTGAGAGTGAATGTTGTCGCGAGCATTCACTCATGCTATCCGGTATACGCGAAAGAAGTGCATGTGGACATATAGATTAGAGTTGCATTGATAATTGAGATTGATGAATAAGAATGTGAATGGAAGTGCATGTGATGATAATGAAGTTATTGAATGCTGTTGATTTATTATTGTTCGTTGTATATCGATGTGTTTGCTGAGTCGTGGACTCACCCTTGCTCTATTGTTGTTTTTAGGTGATCTTCGAGGATGCCGTAACTAAGAGCGAGTAGAGCACATGGACATCACATGATCATTCGCCATGATAATCTTTTCATTCAATATTGATATACACTTGGACATGTTAGAGGTTGAATAAATTTTAGGACATCATTTGGACTAGACTATTTGCTTTATTAATTTGGATTCATTGGTTGATGCTGCTTTAGATTATTTGCCTGGTTATAATTCTCATTGCTTATTTATTACCTCATGATCCATAATTATGCATTGCTCTTTTGTGGTCCTTGGATTTGATTATCATTGATTTCTTGCTATATTTACAAAGTGTGTCAATAATTATTAATTGGAAGGTAGTTTAGTGGCATTCCAGGCTCAGTGTTGGGCTGGGGTGTTACAGTTGGTATCAGAGCGGGCTTTAGGTCCGTGGTGAATAGATTAACAACTTAGGCAAACTAAAATTGTTAAAAAAATTATTTTAGATTAGTAAATCAACTAAAATTTGCTAATGGTTAACTAACCTAAAATTTGACACACTAGTGCACAGTAGGTTAGAGAGAGGTACGATTATAGTTTTACGCTTCCGTTATGTGGTTTATTGATGTATGAGTTTATTTTGAGCTTTGAACTCATTATATAATGTTGATTGTGATTGATAGCTATGTCGAGGGATAGATGACGTGGTCGTGGTGGCCACGGTCGTGGAGGTCGGGGCCGCGGGCGTGGTTCTGTGGGGCCCCCTCCTGAGGCAGTTGAGATCGTGGTTGTGGCCTGGTTTTACAGTTACACCACCATTCGTGGTATGGGAATAGAGAGGTAGCTACTTTGATTACAGTAGTTATAGATATTGTGTGTGAGTTTCTTTATAAAAGTTGTTCTCTTCCTTGAGCTTGAATTTTGGGCAATTCTGGTTATAGTTGCGGTTGATGAATTTTTCTTGAGATAGTGTTTACAATACAGCGGGTGATATTTCATTGGTCTCCTTTGGTTCCATAAAGCCATTACTTGTTCTCATGACTGTTGATCTATTGTTGCTTTGTGTGAACATCGGTTAACAGCAAGATTGATCTTTTCGTGGGAGTTCCGCCCTTCCTATTGGAAAATATGACTTATTTATTCACTTGGTATTCGGATCTTTGAAAGTTTTCTATTGCAAGTTCTTTAACATGTGAAAACTTTGGCTTTATGTATTTCTTTTGGATTATTTCGAGTGCTGAAGTTTAATGCCTATTTTTTTCTGAAAAGAGTTAAAATCCTTTTGTGTTGACTTGTTATGTTTAAGCTAGAGGTGGTAAACATAGAAGTTCATTGATAAGGTATGAGTATCAGGTCGGATCTGTAGCGTGATGCATGATTGGTCTTAACCCAACCTATTGTCATAGAGTAATTACGAGTTGAGTAGTGACTAAGAGTATGTCCATACCTAATTGGAGTCATAAGAGTTATTAAGAAGTATGGAACGTTGATGAACTGGCTTGGACATTAAAATTGATTAGTTTGTTGGATTTATTGGATTCGGTACCAATGGATTAATCTAATTGTGTGTAAAGGGAAACTTGAGGAGATGCTAGGTTATTGCCTTAATAGATATTATTTGTGGTGTTATCTTTATCAGAGACACTTGGTGATCATATTTGGTTGATAGCTTTACATATACCTTAGTATGATTAATTATTGGAATTGTGTACAAAAGGTTGAAGGGATTGAATACCAGTGGATCTAGAATTTACAGGAGGAGTTCTGGATAGTTCTTCATTATAGAATGACACGATGAATTTGATTATAGTGTTGTTGAGACTTTTGATCGAGAGAAGATTTTGACTTTTGAAGATTTAGGGTGATTTTGTTGAAAACTAAATGTGAGGAGGAACAACTGGATATGTGTTGGTAAATATTCAAGTGATTCGCAAATGAAAATAGGTAGCAGCTAGACATCATAAGAAAGCTAGTTGATAACAACAATGGTTGGAGTGCAATTGCTGAGTGTTAAAGTTTGGTGTCGAGCATCACTAAGAGTTGAGCTGGTGGGATTGAATAGGTGGCTTATACCTAGACAATTGTGGAATAGTCAGACAATAGCATACCCGTGATGAAAGGGTTTTGATAAAACCTTTTAATTTGTGTAGTGGATCCCTTCTATTATAAAGTAGTTGTTGTAGTGAGGTTGTATGGTTTTGGTATAATCCCATTTTGAAGATGTGATAGTAAAGTAGTACGGAACAATTTGGTGAACTTTTCGGGGCTTATTAATGGAAGAGTTGACGATAATGAATCATGTTAAGAGTGTATTATTCTTAATGTTAGTAAGATGGTCTGTAAGGAATTGTGGTTTAGTGTGGTGATGATTCTTTTAGAAAGAATGTAATTTGATCGCCTTTCGTAATATCGTTTAAATAAAAGGTTTGGAGTTTTGAATTCATGAATTTTTGGAGTTCATGATTTATTTGGTAGATGAAATTGGTTTGAGCAAGTGACGAGTCGGAAAGCTTTATTGGTTCTTAAGTGATTAATGTGATTTGGTCTTTTAAAAAAAAAAATCTTTTTATTTGTCTCTTCTTTTGAGAAAGGAATAGTCGATTTGTTTTACAAAACCTTAAAGAGTGTATATTGGGAACTGGTTAATAGTGGTCAAGTATATGATGTTGTGAGACCCTGGGTTGCAAGTTAATTGAGGAACATTAGAGGATGAATTCATTTCATGATATAAATCTCATAGAGAATTGGATCTAAAAGGAATTATGGTCGTTGGGACAAAACTGATTATATTGTTACAATTAGTAGAACCTATAGTGAATAGTGATCCAAGAATGTTTGTTCATGATGGTGGAGTATTGGATTTATCGAATAGTTGGGATATTGTGATGGTATACTTTGCAAGGATATGTAGGTGAAATTGAATGGTGTGGTTTATTGAGGGTCCAATATTAGTGAAGTAAATCGTTTTGGGCAGTCAATTGATTAGTGATGATGGTTGATATTAATGATTGAGGATATTGTTTGGATTGTGGGAATTCTAGACAATGAATATGCGGATTTCTATCAAGTATACCGAAGTCACTTTAGGAGTCTGGTCATTGAAATTGAGCATGTGTTTTATGCTAGAACCTTGGTTGCCCAATGATCATGTGTAGAAGTAGTAGAACAAAAGTGGATTCCAAATAGTATGATGATCATTGATAGGATCCTTTGGTTTTAAATCAGTGTGTGTGGGTAGAGAATTTCAAGTTGATTATCCTTAAAAGATTGAGGTGATGTGATTGTGGGTGTAGATTTTATTTGAGGTGTTAGGAATCATTTGTCAAAATAGTTTCTTTGGTAGAGGAGGGGACTATAGTATCTTTTTATGGGTTGGTAGAGTCTCTCTAAATGGGCGCGGTTGTTGCTCTCAGGTTGAACATCGTTTTGAGATTACCAGTTAAGAGGAATGAGTTAGTGTGATGATTTGAAATCCTATGATTTGAGAGAGAGTTTATTCCTAAACGAAAAATTGAGAAAAAAAAAAAGATTCCTCGGGTAGTGAAATGCCCTCTTGATTCTTGTTTGAGCCGTGTGTATGACAGAGGTCATTTACAATTTGAGTTGGCTTTACGTTGGCATGTGATTCTTTCTAATTTAGGGAAAGAAAAAGGGATTGATTTTGGCATTCGAATGTTTTCTCTTTTGGCTTACGTGGTGTTTATTTGCAAACAGCCTATTTGGAAAATGGAAAGGTTTTTGTGATGAATCTTTGATTTTGGATTTGACTATTCTGAGGGGGAATTGGTAACGCGTGATTGCGATGAGAATCCTTTGTGTTCAGTTGGGTTCTATTTATAAAAGAGGTTGTTTGAAACCAGTTTGGTTGTGCGTCCCTGGTTAAAGGAGGTACTCCTTGCAAATGTGAAGTGGTTGATTGGGAGGCAGGGCAGAGTTCGTGTGTTATGTGCAGATTGTGTGGTTTGGTACCAAACGGAGTTTGGCCCAAGTTACATTAGTTCGCTTTGGAAGTTGTGGAGATTTTTGGGAAGAAAGTGTATCGTTAGGACCGTCTCGTGTCCATGCGCAGGGCACACAACATTTTGTATAACCCGTTGTCAAGGTAGTATTTGAGAGATCAGGATTACAAGGTTTTCCTTAGAGCCGTTGACCACCAAGTAAGACCGTACCTTCGACTTCTGTCAGTTGAGTGTACCGAAGAGTGACGAGATGAGTGCTTTGAGGCACAAGACGTTGGTATACGCCAAGGTGTGGGCCTTGGACGATCAGAGAGAAGCGACTTGGGAGTTGGAGTCTCGCATGCGCGAGCAATACCGAGTTGTTCACGTCAGCACGTGTTATTTTGTTGTTTAATTTCACCGTGCGCTTTTATTTGAGTAGAACGGCGATTAGAATTCGGGGTCGAATTCCGTTAAGGGGGGTAGAATGTAATACCCTGAAAATAATATTAATTTTAATAATCGCGTCTTATTGTTCGGAGAGTCATTAATTTAATGGTATCAGTAAATAATTAATTAAATTCCTCTTAAGGGCCTGGGTGTAATTAAATAAAAAGTTTTTATGAAAATAGATTTTTTTTCGGAATTTTTATTGAGCTATAAATAAATCTTGGATTTTTGTTTCTAGAAACCCTAGTTTTAGTCTTGTTTTTCCACCCGCCGCTTGATTCTTTTCCCAGGAGCGATTGCATGCATTGCTTGTAGAGTGAACTGCGCGTGGCTCCTGCTGAGACTGCCGCCGAGTGCATGCTGCGCCGTTTTGCCCTGCGTGGAGCCGAGCCGCGTGGAGTCCACTTTTCCTCTGCCGTGCGCGCGTGACGCCGTGCTGCGCTGCAGTATTCATTGCCATCGGCCGCTGCGGCTGCTGCTGTTTCTTTCCTGCACACTGCTGCGCCCAAGCAAAACCAACCGAAGTCCAGCCGAGAGCAGGCGGTACACGCCGCCTGCTGCCCTGACCTGCATCCACTGCGCGTGCCTTCGCCGGTTGTCTTTGCGCTCTCGTGATTTGCTCGCCGCAATTGTGTTTACGCATTGAAGCCGCAAGTGCGACGCCAGCTACTCGTGGGCCGGTGTGTGTTTTCCATCTCTCTGTGTTTTCATTTTTCAGTGGTAGTGCTTGTGTGATTTGACGTCTACTCGTGCGCATGTGAGATTATTCTTGTGGGTAACTATTTTAGTTTTGTATTCTCTCTGTTTTTCTAGATCAATTAGAGATTATGATCTAGATTAATTAGTGAGGTTTTATAATTTTCTAATAAAGAAGCTGAGTAATAGATATATTTATTATTTTTGTTCGTTGAATGATTTATTCGGATATCGTAACGACGAATTTTGAAAATATCATCTACTAGTTAATTGTAGATAATTTCGATATCTTTCTGTAGCATATTTTATCATGTCAATCGGACGAGTATAATTAGAGTTATGTTGTTCGAAAGGCCGCTGTTTTTAGGGTTACCGCGTTCGGCGCTGTTTTGTTAGATCAGTTGTTAAAAATAGTAAATGACTTAATTAGAGTTTTGATCTACATGAAAGTTGTAGATAATTGTCCAATGATTCTGTAGGATCTGAGAACGCGCATTTTGGTGGAGTAAAACAAAAGTTATGAATTTAGTAAGACTGCTGTTCCAAAGCGGACAGATCTGTTTTCGGGGCTAAATACGGAGGGTTAGATGATTTAATTAGAAGGCGGTGTAATCTAAGAAAATGTGGATAATTTTATAAGGAATCCAGAATGGGGTGGTTTGTGGTGATCGGACTTTCGAGTCAAAAGTTACGCTCTTTTTAGTAACCGGACAGCAATGGGTAGTTTTTCGATACCGGCGTAACGTGGTATATTTGGGGACGTGTAGGAGCGATGTATATTGATTGTTATGCGTATGATGCTGTAGCTTGTATTGAGATGTGTGTATTTAATGTAGGAGAAGCGTCGTACTTGTTGCCATCTTCGAGTCAAATTGTGCGTCGCAACTAGTACAGGCAAGTGCATGGTAGACAGCGATCAATGATCGATCACTGTTTTCTTTACCTTCTATTACCATTATTGTTGTGCTTTTATTTGGTTTAATTGCAAACAATGAATTGGTATGTTTATATCTTTGTTGATGAGCATGATGAAAGTTGGATATGATGTTTATGATGGAGTTTGCATGTTTGCATTCATAAGCATCTTTGCATAAGAGAAGGTGATCTTTATGATCACAACTCCACGGGAGTGGAGGAGGTCCCCGATCCTTATGGAGGAACGGGCTTGAGAGTGAATGTTGTCGCGAGCATTCACTCATGCTATACCGGTATACGCGAAAAGAAGTGCATGTGGACATATAGATTAGAGTTGCATTGATAATTGAGATTGATGAATAAGAATGTGAATGGAAGTGCATGTGATGATAATGAAGTTATTGAATGCTGTTGATTTATTATTGTTCGTTGTATATCGATGTGTTTGCTGAGTCGTGGACTCACCCTTGCTCTATTGTTGTTTTTAGGTGATCTTCGAGGATGCCGTAACTAAGAGCGAGTAGAGCACATGGACATCACATGATCATTCGCCATGATAATCTTTTCATTCAATATTGATATACACTTGGACATGTTAGAGGTTGAATAAATTTTAGGACATCATTTGGACTAGACTATTTGCTTTATTAATTTGGATTCATTGGTTGATGCTGCTTTAGATTATTTGCCTGGTTATAATTCTCATTGCTTATTTATTACCTCATGATCCATAATTATGCATTGCTCTTTTGTGGTCCTTGGATTTGATTATCATTGATTTCTTGCTATATTTACAAAGTGTGTCAATAATTATTAATTGGAAGGTAGTTTAGTGGCATTCCAGGCTCAGTGTTGGGCTGGGGTGTTACAGTTATGGCACTTGTAGCTCATTATGATTTAGAGTTACATCAGATGGATGTTAAAACGGCATTCCTTAATGGTGATTTGCAAGAAAATGTTTACATGACTCAACCGGAAGGTTTTGTCGTGGAAGGCAAGGAGCATATGGGATGTCGACTTAAGAAATCTATTTATGGCTTAAAACAAGCATCGAGGCAGTGGTACCTCAAATTTGATAAAGTTATAAGAAATTTTGGATTTAAGGAAAATGAAGTTGATAACTGCATATATGTTAAGTTCAAGGGGAGTAAATTCACCATCTTAGTGCTTTATGTGGATGATATCTTATTGGCTAGCAATGATAAGGATATCTTTATTTGAAACCAAGAGATGTCTCGCATCCAATTTTGATATGAAGGATCTCGGTGATGCCTCTTACGTTCTTGGCATTGAAATTCACTGGGACAGGTCCAAAGGAGTATTAAGTTTATGAAGGACCGAAATGGCAACAGAGGGGGGGTGAATGGTGCAATAAAAATTAATAACTCCCCTTTACTGTATTTAAAACAAATCTACAAAGCCCTCTGGATCTCTTAAGAAGAGTGAAGCAAAATCAGAGAATGAAAACAAACTTCGATCGTTTCGCGAAATCGGAAGGTCCGATTCTACCGTGATAGTTCTCACTCCGTAGTTCCGGATCTGTGGCGAAGTTCCGCTGTGATATTCGCCGTGGACAATCGGAAGTTCCGATTGTCCTGACCGAAGAACAGTGCGCTTGGGTTTTTCCCAAAAATCCAAAATACTAAATCTTGAATGCTCTTCTCAGGTCAAGTTTCACAGGACATCATCCTAAACACCATCTTGACCTTATGAAGAAGAATCGCAAACAAAGATTCAATAATCAAGTCAAAAACGGATTTCTTGAAGAAGGGGCAAGAAAGACCAAAACCCGAAATAGACACGATTCTCTGATTCCTAGTTCATGAAACTTTGAGGATACATTAGCAATATCAAAACGAATCTAGATATCAAGTTTCATGCTATTTCATAGGACGAATCAAAAGATACATAAAAACCCTAAATATTCAATAGGAAGGGAATAAAGAGAGGCATAGACAAGTAATCAAAAACTCAGAGTTTCATTGATAGAAGCCAAGAGATTACAGAGGAAACACAGAGGAATGATTACAAGGATTTTCAGTTCATACTCTCCAACTCAACAAACTCTCAAAAGACAAAACAACCTCTCCAAAGGTAAACCCTAATTTTGTCTCAAAAGTTCTGACCCTAGCACCAGGAGTTCACCTCTATTTATAGCCCTTGGCTAATGGGCCTCCAACCCATTAAGCCCGCTACACCCGAACGGAACCGCCTCCACTTGTGCCGCTTTGCGAAAAGACCGTTTCGCCTTTAGCGCACCTTCCGAAGCCTCCGTCTTCCTTCTTGTGCACGACTCGCAACCGCTTCAAGATTCACGCCGTCTTCGACACATCCCGACCGTTCTGACCTCAACGCCTCCTGCGCCTAGTCCGGTCCACGTGTCTCGCCACGACTCCATCTCGATGCCCTGCAGTCATCACAAGCAAAAACACATCACATAGCATTGCACAATATCATAGCATCAACATTTGTATAAGACTCAAACTCATACAAAATCAAAATCACAATTTATCCTTCTACGCACGCTACGTCACAATCGGAAGTTCCGATTTACCACAAATGAAGTTCCGATTTCGAACGTCCGCACTTGTCGAGATTATCGGAAGTTCCGCTTAACATCTGCGGAACTTCCGATCTTCTAACATCCGCCTTTCAGATTTTCAAAACCGATTACCATCTCGGAGGAACACTCAATGTCGATAGATATCTGACACTCGCTACCCTTGTGCGGAAGTTCCGATTTCCTTCACCAACTCAAAACCTGTAAATCGGAAGTTCCTATTTCCAACGCCGTAGTTCTGATTATCGAACTTCCGCTCCATACACATCGGTAGTTCCGATTATCCTGATTCCGCACAGAAACAGTCCAAACCGAAACACTCAACTCTCAACCTATTCATACACGCTGTCAAATACTCATCACTCAGAGTGGAGGACCTCTCACATGGTCTCTCAATCTCCCCCTTGATGAGTATATTGACAATCACCGAAAAAGCATAAGATGAGTTTGAGTTTAAAGTCAACCAAGGTCTAAACAAGAGTAGTTAAGCTCAAGACCATGTTGACAAAAGAAAAAGACTTGAGATGAGATGAAAGAGTAATTTTCGCACAAAACTCAAGGCTTTTCTCCAGAAGACTTTTTATTTCCAAAATTCTCCCCCTTTGTCAATAAAATCATCAATATGAAGAAAAGGGAGGAAATGACTATATGATGTTCATTTTAAGCATTAGGAGCCATGTAGATTATCCAAAATGACTATTAGAGTATTACACCAAGCCATAACACAGAAGAATGCTATCAAGATCATGACAATTGATGTATAGAAAAGCTAAGACAGAAAGTCCATAATCTGATTAATGATCCAATTCTTTAGCAAGTCAATTAAACCAAGATTGCAGTCTAGCTAAAGATATCCGAGCATGATACAAGCCATGTCAAATAATCTAAGTTGAACCAAGAAGACTCATATCGAACAGTTTAGAGAGCTACTAGTTGAAGAAAGACTCATTTTAACCAGAACTTGGTCTTTTTAATGATAAGCAATTTTAGCACATTTTTCTTTTTCTGAAGGCTTTTTATGGTTTTATCTCAGTAAAGCAAGCTCTGGACTAGGTGCCATCCACAAACGCCTCCCTGAGCTTCAACCATTTTTCAAATTGTAACCATGTGCTAGATCCCAAGCCTTATGCGACCACTCCAAGCAACAGACTTAAGGAGGTGATCTTAGGTCATCCAAGGCTCCCCCTGAGTTCATGCCTAGTGCAATGGCAAGCAGTCTCATGAGAAAGATTTGGTGAGATCAGTTTTTTCGCACAAAAGAGATCATTTTTGCTTTTGAAGTTTTTAGACCAGCGATTTAAAGATAAGACAAGTTTCTTAACAAACTGACATAGCTTACTCAAACGTTCAAAGGAGATACAAGACTCAACTCAGCCTACTTGACATGGCGAATATCATAAAAGGATAGCTTCAACCAGACTAGTCTCAAGAGCTATCATGACAAGATTTTAGTTTTAGCATTTTTAATCACCTTAGCATGGCAAAGACTAAACTACACATAAAAAGTCATGATAGATCTAGCAGTTTTAGCATAAATCATGGCAAGATGTAAGACAGTGACCACAGATCATAAGGGATAATAAACAAGGCTCCATTGGATTATAATGTAATGCAGGATGAAATGCACGAAAATCCAGATTCCCTTCAGAATGAGATGCATCTTTTAATTCAGGTTGAGTTATGACAAATTTAAGAACTGGAATAACCAAGATGAACTCCCCCTGAACCAAAGGAACAAAAATGAGAATCTGATAAGATAAACAGAAAAGGCAGTCCTTTAGAGCATAGAAAAGATATAGAGAAAACTATCGCTCAGACAGGTTCTTATCTACCCCATATGATTCTAGGATTATCAGCTAATCAACTCATACACTAAGGAGCAAACAACATCCTGTCTACCAAAGGGTGGCCCGACCCCTGCTAGAACCTATAAGAAGTGAGTAAGCTCTACTTAGAGAAGGAAGAAACAGCTAATAAGCAGCAACCTAGAAGCACAAGACAAGAAGTAGCAGTCAAAGCAATTTGGCAAGAGAACCACTCTAACCTATGCTGGAAGGACTTCGACCTGAAATATTAAAAGAAATGTAACCAGAAAGGAGTAATAGTATAATATAATATAATATAATACAAGAGTAGCACAAAGCTCCCTCACAACAAATCGTAAGGACAAACCACCCCAAGCTCTCCCAGAGTGGCCGAGAGCTGTCCGGAGGCTTAGTGAAGATATCGCCAACGGTGCTCACTCTCCACAAACCGAGCACAATGTCACCCTTCTCTACATGGTCTCAAGAAAGTGATATCTCGATATCAATATGCTTGGTCCGAGAATGTTGCAACTGGGTTCTTGGCAATGCAAATCGCAGACGTGTTATCACAAAAGAGTGGAACGCAATGATAGATAACCCAAAATCCTGCAGGTCGAGACCATCCAAAGCACTTGGCTACAAAGAATCGGCTGCAAAGAACGCTCGCCTCTGCAGTGGATCGTGCAACACCGGATTGCTTCCTTGACGACCGTGAGACAAGAGAATTACCAATGAATTGGCAAGTGCGGTGCTCTTCCTATCTATCCTACTGACCAAGAAAGTCGCATGACGGAGAAGGCTCTAAGAGATAGACAAGAAGAGGAAGAGTACCGGATGCCATAGTCAATGGTAGCTCGAAGGTACCGAAGATGCGTTTCACCGCCGACGATGAGATACGCGAGGAGAAGCTCAAACCGAGCACAAAGACACACGAAAAATGTATGTCCGGTCTCGAGGTCATGTGAGGTACAAGAGAGAGCCAATCATGCTCTGAACTCCTTTTGGTCAACAGTTCGCGCCTTCATCTGGATCCAGAGCAACAGAGATGCCATCGGACTTGATATCGGCTCTCCATCATTCATGTCGAAACGCTTGTGAGGTCTCGAGTGTATTTGCCTTGATGAAGAAAGGTACCCCCGAGTCTGCTTGATTTGGAAGCCAAGGAAGAAGCTCAACTCGCCCATCATGCTCATTTCAAACTCCGAGCTCATGACATCGTAAAACGGGAAACGAGCATGCGAGGAGCCGCCAAAGATAATGTCATCCACATAGATCCGACGAGCGTAAGATCGCTGCCAAGACGGTGGATGAACAAGGTCTTGTCAATTTTACCCATCTCAAAACCATGGCTCAGAGATAGGACTTAAGCCTTTTATACCAAGCTCGGGAGCTGCTTGAGTCCATACAAAGCTTTGGAAAGCTCAGAGACATGGTTAGGTATTTGGGGTTCTCGAAACTGAGGTCAGTCTCGACATAGACTTCTTCCTCAATAAGGCCATTGAGGAAGGCACTCTTGACATCCATTCGTAAAGCTTGAAACCCTTAGAAGCCGCAAAGGAAAGCGTGATTCTAATGGCTTCAAGTCTAGCTACAGGGCAAAGGTCTCTTCAAATCTAGACCTCAACTTGAGAGTACCCACGAGCTACCAAATAGCCTTGTTTCAATGACTAACCCATCTTCACTTTGCTTGTTCTTGAACACCCATTTGGTCCCAATGATATTGTGACCTTGAGGGGCTCAACAAGGACCGCACCTTGTTTCTTTCAAAGTTTTCCAACTCCTCATGCATAGCGCTTGTCCAAGACTCGTCGATAGAGCATGACAAACGCCTTTGGGCTCAAAAGAGGCGACGAAGGAAGAATGGAGACAGAAGAGAGACAAGCCGCTTTGGAACGTGTGACACGCTCAAGAGGTCTCCAATTATCTGCTCAAGGATGGTCCTTTGAATGTGTCTTGGAGGTCCAGGTGAGATGAAGAAGTGGCCTCTACCTCATTAGCGGATGAGATAGGAACAGAGCCACTAGCTTCGTAAGATGCAAGGTAAGGATGATCTCCTCGAGGTGCAAGGGAAGAAGGCACCTCAAGAGGAGGAGGAAGAACTTGATCGTGTAGACAACCTTCATCTCCGCCTTCCTCTTAGTCCACAAAGATGGACTCGCATCGCTTCTAAAGAACTCGAGATATCGTGCCTAGTCCCTGACCGCCTCATCAAGGTCACTTCACTGAGTTTCTACCATTTTACTAGATTCGCAGCCTGCACTCTATAGGCACGACAAGAAGTCGAGTAACCCGAAAGATCCCATCACAAGATCGTGACTCGAACTTATCTAGGTTCCCGGACTTCGAATAAAACACTTGCATCCAAACACACAAAATGCGAGACGCCTGGTTTTCGCCCATATCTCAACTCATAAGAAGTGCGATGCAAGAGTGCCCAAGAAAAACTCATTAGAAACATGACAAGCAAGAGCAATTGCCTCACCAAAACTTCCTAGGTGTAGAGTACTCATCAAGCATCGTCCGGCCATCTCGACCAAGGTACGGTTCTTCCTCTCCACAACGCCATTTTGTTGGGGGACGTATGGAGACGAGAACTGGTGCTCTACACTGCCTCACCACGTAAACTCTCAAAATAGGAATTCTTGAACTCGGTGCCATTATCACTGCGAATTGCTCGTAATGCACCGGGAGCTCAACAAAGCCTACTAAAAGATCACGAAAAGAGTAAACGTCTCATCCTTCGAGGCTAAGAAAAACACCCAAGAGTACCTCGAGAAGTCATCGACCACAACAAGAATATACCACTTCCCTCCCGCCGATCAAGACTCGAGTGGACCAATCAGATCCATATGGAGCGCTTGTCCCGTGCATCGATCATTGTCACCGTGGATCGAGAGTGAGGAGCGACAACCATCTTACCGCGGCGGCATGGAGAGCAAACTAGATCCTTGACCATCTTGAGTTTTGGCAACCCACGAATGAGATCGTGGCACGACTCGTGTCAAATGATCAAAGCCTATATGACCTAGTCTCCTATGCCAGAAAGTCAAATCAGGGGATTCAGAAGCAATTAAACACCGGAGAGGATCACCAGAAGACTCAAAAAAATCAGCACGAAAGATCCTCCCATATCGAGAAATCCCGCAAACTAGACTACCCGACGAATCAAGAATTTTGCAATTGTTTTTCTTAAAGCTCACCTCGAAACCGTCATCGGTAAGCTGAGAGACTGAAAGCAGATTATACTGCAGCTTACTTACTAAGGCAACATCTTTTAAAATAAAGGAATCATTAATGCTCACAGTACCTTTAGCGATGACGCGCCCAAATGAAGCATCTCCGAAAGTGATTGTCTCATCACCGAGCACAGTGCTAGGAAGAAAACCAACGAGAATCTCCAATCATATGGCGAGAACAACCGAGTCTACAATCCGCACCTTTCCTTCCCACCCGGCGACCACAGGTCAAACAAAGAGTGAAGTCTCGATCTTGGGGTGAATCAACGAAGATTTGGGCTCCCAATCTTGAGTAACACGGCGAATGATGAAGTAGTCAAGCAAGACCGACCTCTATCTACCCTACGCTCTCACACTCAACAAGTCAAAGATCTCACCTGTTCTCGGATCCGATCGCTATGGGAGAGCGAGTCGAAGTGCCAAGAATAAGTCGATCTCGCCGGGTAGCTATCTCGAAAGGAAAACGAGATCTACCCTCGGGGCGGAAGATTACGACCAAAGGGAGCATGAGGATGAAAATCGAGAACTCGGAAAAACCAAGTCCTCGATGCCGCCCAAAATCATCGATGGAACAAACCTAGACCTCGTGTTGGTCTTAGGTGCACTCAAGATCCGGGTCACCATCGAATGTACCTAAGAAACTCAACACGGTCTCTCTACGCGATCTTGGCGCTACTGAAGCAATGATCAACTAAATGTCCATCTTTCGACGAAGGTGCAATGATACATCGCCTTACGAGGGCAAGCTGCAGATGGAATCACCTTGTCGTCGAAATCCTTTGAACAAAGCCCACGACTCAAAATTGACTTTCTCGATCCCCGGCTTAGTTTTGATCACACCGTGCTATGGTTTTGAGCACGACGGTGGATGCTTCCTCATATCCTCATGGATATCATATCCTAGACCACGATTAAATCTGCAAATTTTAGATTTGTCTAGAATGAGATTGAGCTTCTTCTTGCCTCCTACAAACCTCTCGAGAGTGTTCATAAGATACCGACACTCCCGAAAGAGAGAGGTGCAAGAAGAGCAGGGGAAGAAGGACAGAAGGTAAGGGAGCGTAAGAAGAACCAACAACAGAGGAAAGATTGGCTTGTGCACGCACAACCGACTTTGGGGAACAATCCCCATCGCTATGATTGGTTCACGCTGCTAGGCGTCCTCTACCAAACCCTCGACTTCTTCCCAAAGACACACAATACAAGCGGATGATTGTGTCTCTAGAAGGTCCTTAGTTAGCTTCACACATTTTTCATCCAAAGCAATCAAATCACATTTTAGTCTATTACATTGCTTGCATGGTGAGCTAACAAGATCCTTAGAAGCATACTAGCCAATTTGTTACTGTGATCAATCATTTCTTGAAACTGCTTAGATACAGATTCTAGTTCAGCAGTTAACTTAGGACAGTTTAAACAAGAAACAATAGGCTCTAGTAGCGCGACTTGAATTCACAATTTTGTGATCTGCCTGCTTTAGGTTCATCTTGAGATTATTACAATTTTCACAAGTTTCAGTGCAGATCAAGCAACATGGTATAAAGACCTCTAAACGAATTGTCCTTAACCTCACATGAGGTGCAAGCAGAGCCTCAATAGTAGTGGATGAAGGAGGTGCTACCCTACTCATCTCTAATTCAAAGAAGAAGGCTAATGTTCTCTACCTTAATCATGTCAAGTTCGGAGGACACACTATCATGCAAGGTCCTTAGTTTTTCCATATCATTAATCAAAGCACATCATGTGTCACATTCATCACGGGAGGGAGCGGATGTAAGTAAAGTAAGCTCCGTGATAATCTAACTACTTCCTTCTCCAACTCAAAGACACTTAGCCCTAGACTTAGCATGAAATCTACCTAGCTTAAGAAAAGCATCATTAAGCTGGTCATAAGTGGGACTAACCTCATCGAGTCGGATACACTCGTTGTCGCCGGTTCGCCCGAGGGCCATGAAGCACATGCCGAGAGAAGTTGCCGCCCTTGGGATCATGATCGTCCTTCCCATCATCGTCCTCCACCCCTCCACCTCGCTGGTGTCCGGTTAAATCGAGGCGGTGAGGACGCGATGGAATGCAACTTCTTTGCCTTCCCAAAGTTGCGGAACTTCTTCTTGCCTTGATCAGTCTTGATGGCTTCTGTTGCAGTTCTTGTCGATGTAGTCGTTCTTGCTTGGACCGCCATAGTCACCTTTGCCCTTCCCAAGCTTGGGACGGTTTGCTCGGATGTGGTTGGGGCCACCACACTCGAAACAAATCACAGGACCTCCTCTTTTACCATCCCTCCTCCTCTTGTAAGCATGAGAAAACTTCCGAGCTAGGAGGGCTAGCTGCTCATCCTCAAGTCGCTCTAACCGATCATCGCTATGTCACGAGAGCAGCTAGGAGAACCCACGATTGACTCGTAAGAAGATCGAAGTGGGATCGGTGACTAAAGCCATCGATCGTGACTTCGACCTTCGAGAGACAATGTCAATCTCGTGAGTCTTGAGACGCGAGTAAAGCGCATCAAGAGTCAGGGTCGAGAGGTCCGTGCTATCTTTGATGGTAGTCACTTTCATCTCCCAAACACGAAGATCAAGTGCGAAAGCATCTGTCGAGCGTTATCCGAGTCGGGTATGTAAGACCGACCGCTCGGAGGTTGCTCAAAATCTTGTGAAAACGCCAAAAGCACTCGTCAAGAGATTCACCAAAGAAGCATATCAAATTTCATCAGATTCACGCTTGAACCGGTCTTGTCGAACCGTCTTAATCTGGGTGGTGCCCTCATGGTATGCATCGAGGGTCACCCAGATGTCGTAAGCAGAAATCAAATGAGAAATGCGATCAAACTCACTTTTGCTCAAACCCTGAATGATAATGTTCCTTGCCTTAGCATTTGCCTCAACATCGGGCATGTTTCCCACATTGATGTTTTCATCGGCAGAATAAAGAATCTAACCTTCACCTTTCTCCAGATGGCATACCCCTGAGCCTGGATGTAAGTTTCCATTCGGCTCTTCCAGAAGGGGTAATCCAGCCATCAAAGACTGGAGGCTTGGTGGAATACTTGTCCGTTGCCATGGCTCAACCGACCGTTAAGATCTATAAAGAAGAGCTAACCGCTCGATACCAATTGAAGGACCGAAATGGCAGCGAGAGGGGGTGAATGGTGCAATAAAATTAATAACTCCCTTTATCAGTATTTAAAACAAATCTACAAAGCCCTCGGATCTCTTAAGAAGAGTGAAGCAAAATCGAGAGAATGAAAACAAACTTGATCGTTTCGCCGAAATCGGAAGGTCCGATTCTACCCGCGTAGTTACGCACTCCGTAGTTCGGGATGCGTGCGGAAGTTCCGCTGCATGATAGTTCACCGTGGACAATCGGAAGTTCGATTGTCTGACCAAGAACAAAGGCGCTTGGGTTTTTCCCAAAAATCCAAAATACTAAATCTTGAATGCTCTTCTCAGGTCAAGTTTCACAGGACATCATCCTAAACACCATCTTGACCTTATGAAGAAGAATCGCAAACAAAGATTCAATAATCAAGTCAAAACGGATTTCTTGAAGAAGGGCAAGAAAGACCAAAACCGAAATAGACACGATTCTCGATTCCTAGTTCATGAAACTTTGAGGATACATTAGCAATATCAAAACGAATCTAGATATCAAGTTTCATGCTATTTCATAGGACGAATCAAAAGATACATAAAACCCTAAATATTCAATAGGAAGGGAATAAAGAGAGGCATAGACAAGTAATCAAAAACTCAGAGTTTCATTGATAGAAGCCAAGAGATTACAGAGGAAACACAGAGGAATGATTACAAGGATTTTCAGTTCATACTCTCCAACTCAACAAACTCTCAAAAGACAAAACAACCTCTCCAAAGGTAAACCCTAATTTTGTCTCAAAAGTTCGACCCTAGCACCGAGTTCACCTCTATTTATAGCCCTTGGCTAATGGGCCTCAACCCATTAAGCCCGCTACACCCGAACGGAACCGCCTCCACTTGTGCCGCTGCGAAAAGACCGTTTAGCCCCTTGCGCACCTTCCGAAGCCTCCGTCTTCCTTCTTGTGCACGACTACATAACCGCTTCAAGATTCACGCCGTCTTGACACATCCCGACCGTTCTGACCTCAACGCCTCCTGCGCCTAGTCCGGTCCACGTGTCTCGCCACGACTCCATCTCGATGCCCTGCAGTCATCACAAGCAAAAACACATCACATAGCATTGCACAATATCATAGCATCAACATTTGTATAAGACTCAAACTCATACAAAATCAAAATCACAATTTATCCTTCTCTGCACAGTTCTGGTCACAATCGGAAGTTCCGCACTTACCACAGCGGAAGTTCCGATTTCCGGAACGTCCGCACTTGTCAGGATTATCGGAAGTTCCGCGCTTAACACTGCGGAACTTCCGATCTTCGGAACATCCGCCTTTCCAGATTTTCAAAACCGATTACCATCTCAGAGGAACACTCAATGTCAGTATTATCGGACACTCCGCTACCCCTTGTGCGGAAGTTCCGATTTCCTTCAGCCGAACTCAAAACCCAGGTAAATCGGAAGTTCCTATTTCCAACGCCGGTAGTTCCGATTATCGGAACTTCCGCTCCATACACAGCGGTAGTTCCGATTATCCTGATTCCGCACAGAAATAGTCCAAACCGAAACACTCAACTCTCAACCTATTCATACACGCTGTCAAATACTCATCACTCAGAGTGGAGGACCTCTCACATGGTCTCTCAGTTTATCTCAAAAAGCATACATTGACAGAGTACTAAAGAGATACAATATGCATAAATGCTCTGACTCACCCGCTCCTATCGTTAAGGGCGATAAGTTTGGGATATTTCAATGTCCAAGGAACCAATATGAAACCCGATCGGATGAAGATGAGTTCCTTATGCTTGGTATCGGAAGCATTATGTATGCTCAAGTAGCACATACGACTTAGCTTTTGTAACCTGAATGCTTGGCAGATATCAGTCAAATCCAGGACCGGACCACTGGAAGGCCGTTAAGAAAGTCTTGCGTTATATGCAAGCTACTAAGCATCTCATGCTCACATATAAGCATCTTGATTACCTTGAAGTTGTAGGTTATTGATTGATTTTGCGGATGTGTTGATACTAAGAAATCCACGTCAGGTTATATCTTCACACTCGCTGGAGGAGCTATCTCGTGGAAAAGCTCCAAACAAACCCTTACGGCATCTTCAACGATGCAAGCTGAGTTTGTGGCATGTTATGAGGCTACTGGGCAGGCTGTATGGCTTAAGAACTTTATTCCGGGTCTTAGAGTGGTAGACAACATTTCTAAACCACTCACCTTATACTGCGATAACGAACCCGCAGTCTTTTATACGAGTAACAACAAGTCAAGTGGTGCTGCCAAACACATTGACATTAAGTTTCATGTTGTGAAAGATAGAATCCAGAATCAAACCATTAGTATCAAGCATATTAGTACTAAGTCAATGCTTGTGTATCCGCTTACCAAAGGCTTACCACCCAATATATTTCGTGATCATATTGCCGGCATGGGTTTATTGGAAAGCCTCTGATTCTGGATAAAGGACCTTAAAACGAACCAACTCCCATTAAGTATTATGAATATCCATTTTTTAAATGTAATAGTACACTATAGGTACTGAGGTTGTATGACACTTCATTGGCCATACCACACATTACCTTGGTATGTTGTTTTTCATTTGAGGATGAACTTATGTTGGTAGCCTTACGATCAAAGGGGAGAATGTTAGATTGATCTAGGCTAACTGCCGAGACCGAGTCTCACAGGGCAAAGCCCACCAACGCGCCCTGATCGGGGGCAGCTCCAACTGCTTTGGTTTTGGTCCCGGTCTCCTCTAGCGCTACATAAATCAGAGGGATACGGCAGAGTTTTGGGCTAAGTATTCAAAACTCAAGAACGTCCCACACACACGCCCGATCGGTAACGAAGCGCTGAGGAGAACGAAGGCCACAACTACGACATCGCGAGATTTGGACTGACGGCCACCATTGTCATCCCGGCGCTCAGATCTACACCAACCCAGACCGACTCTCAAACAATCACGATGGCATCCTCATCTAATGGTATGTTAATGATTCCACACTAAAGTTTATTAGGTGTTCTCTAATTGATCTAGGGTTCATGTATTTGACTCTGTTTAGACTTAGTTGTTATTCTAACAGGGGCTGCTTGCCAACTGCCCAAATGCAGCAGCTGCTACTACCGCTCCAGGGCTGCTACAAATGCAGCAGCATGCTGCTGCTCCCAGGCGCTGCTGCATATGGCCATCTGCACGCCTTGGCTCCCAGGCGCCGCTGCCGGTGCACTGCCGAACAGACCGCTGCAGCTGCTGCTACTCCCGGCCGGCCGGCTGCCGCTCTAGTGCTGCCGGTGCTCTCTGCCGCTCCTGCCCAGGCCGCCCACGGTGCGCATGGCCGAGCTGCTGCCTGGGCCGCAGCCAGGCCGCCGCTGCTCCCGCATGCCGAAGCCGCTGCCTGCCAGTGCACTGCTGACCCAGGCCAGCAAGCTGCACAGGTCTGCCGCATGGAGCTGCCGAACTGAGTTCTACTGCTACCGCTGCTAGCTGCTTGCTCTCTATGGCTCCATCTTCTTCTTGCTGGCTGCAACGAGCAGCACAAAGTTGCTCAGCCACTTCCTTCCCTCTCCCTCAAACTTGCTCAAAAGTTCATGCATGCACAAAAGAATGGCATGAATGGGATGCTCATGTGATGTGGGTTGCAATGGGGTGACATGCATAGGGGGATTTTTGATTTCTTGCTTGGATTGGGAGGAGAGAAGATGTATGCTTGAGCAAATGTTCATGCGGGAGAGGAAAAGAAATGGTGCTGTTGGGGAGAGAGATGAAGTGGAGAGGGGGTTGGCAGTGGGGAAATAAGTGGCTGGGAGAGGTAGTGAGGAGATGGTGCTAGAAATGTAATAAGAAATGGTTGTGTGGAGGGGATGCTGACAAAGAAAAAAAAGGCAGTGGGGAGGTGACTTGTGCTGGCAGTGGGGAGAAAAAGAATTGAGGGTGGCTGCTGTGGGTGGTTCGGATGTGGGTGAGAAAAAAAAAATGGAATGGGCAGTGGTAGTGCTCCAATGATAAAAGAAATGGTAGAAATAAATAGTAGTGTATTTCTCATTTAATTTCTCCAACTCGATCAAATGATCTCGTATGCGAGAGTTAAAGGTAGGAATGGATTGCCTCTGCGATGACGATTGCAACGGTATAACATGCGTTGCCGAATTCTTGATTTTTATTGGTGATTACGAGGAGAGAAGTTGGAAAAATAACGAATGGATACACAGGTGTTTCATCTGCCAATTCTTTTCTCGTTTTTGCGAATTCGCTCAAACTGCCTTGCATGCGAAAACGAATTGCAGAATCGGGTTGGTCGTGCGATGTTGATCGCGGTGGTATGACATGCATAGCTTGGTTTTGAGTTTTTAGATGAGATTTGAAGGAGAGAAGCGAAAGTAGTTAGCGAGGGCGCGCAGCGAAAAGATGACCTAAAAGATGGGGCGTCGAGCGTTTACTTTGTGGTCGGTCGATCCGGAAAAGAAAAATGGCGATACTAATACATGCATAATGATATAATTTTTGTGATGCATGCGAATCAAGATATCCACATAATTAATTTTAATTACAGTCTTTCAGACCTTCGATTTAATATTTATTATTATTACTTGATGTGAGAAAATTGCAAAAACATGTTTTAATTATTTCCTCAATATATATTTAGAATCATTATGCTGAGTTTAGATTTTTTAATTATAAATTTTCAATTCTATTTGTTTTATTTATCTATTAAGTTTGCGTTTTAAATTCAATTTAAAATTTATCAAGCAAAATGAATAGGAAACCAATTAACCTCCAGACATTCCGGAAGAATTGAAACAAGCATAACAGAGAAAATAGAATCCAACTAAAATATTTTAACACTTGAAACCCTTTTAGTTTTTCTCTTATTTCAAATTGAGTTTTTGAATGGGAGACGATGTATTGGATTACTAGGTTTTAAATTCTAGTCTTCAAATATCACAGGATTCTCAACATATGGGTTACACAAAATGTTTTTAAAAGTCCAAAATTTCACAAATGCACATTAGATGCTTAACTAATCCAACTTAGTAATCTTGGGCTCTTACATGCTGCCCCCTGCCCCTGGCGCCCTAGCCACCCAACCTTGTCCTCCTAGCCCTTACGCGCCCCTGCCTGCTCCCTGGTCGTCGCCCCTATGCCGCACCCTAGTGCCACTGTGCTGCAGAGAAGAAACAAGGAGGGAGGAGGGAGGATCAGCAAGAGGAAGCAAGAAGGAATAAGGAAGGAAGGAGAAGCAAGGGTTTCACATCCATCATCAATCTTCGTCCATTTTCGTAAGTAATGAGCTCAAAACCCTAATTTGATCTTAGATTGATGTTTATTCATGATTTAAATTAGTTTGGTCATGAAGATTGGACGTTTTGGGATGCCCTAGTTCGGTAAGTTGTACAACAGAAACTTACAGGGGGATTTGGGGTATCTCCATTCATATTCATGACTTTTGCATGTTAGTAAAGTTGTTTCTAATTTTGCAAACTTTCCAGAGAGTCCATGATCATTAAATTTGGATAAGCGGTTCAAATGTTATGGCCTCGAGAGTACTTCTGTCTAGATTTCCGTCACCGTTCACAACAGTAGTGAAGACCACTTTATTGCAGGCAATAGATGTGAAAATTAAATTATGGTCATAACTAGGTTTAGCTAGATAATTATCTTTAGTTTCCACAAGTGGTATGGGTTACTATTTTCCAAGTTGTAGAAAAATAGCTATAAAATTATGAAGTCGATTGTTCTGTGAAGTTCGAGAATAACCTTCGGGGTTGAAAATGGGGAAATAGATGGCAAAATCACAGAATTTGTAAAAACTAAAAAAAATGTACTAGATTCGTGTAGGTTCCATAAAGTATAGAGTTTTCTATATTTGGAGTCCAGAAGTAAAAGTTATGGATGTTTGATCACTAGGACAACAGGTATGTTGTTCGGTAAAAGTTTGTTAGTTGTGTCGGGTTTGCGCGTATGGGCGAAGTTGAGTTGATTGATGTTTGTGTGTTGTGGCATGTTTTGAGATGTATTATTGATTGTTGTTTAGGAAGCGTTGCTTCAAGTTCGGTGCCACCTTTGCATCGTTTGTATTCTCGTGGCTAAAAGGCAAGTGCATGGTAAAGCGGTAAACATCAGTTTGATTACCTATGTCTTTACAATTAACTTGCCATGACATTTAATTATGCTTTTGATGCTTATTTTTAAATTCCATGATAGTGATGACATGATGTGGATTTCATGGGGATATGTTCCAGATCTTAGGATGATGTGACAATTTGCAATGGCGTTTACGGTTTGTCGTTTCACGTGTTTTCGACAAAGTTTCAGGCTTACTGGACAGGGGCGGTCCGACCGGCCCTTGCACGGTGGTCCGACCGGTCCCAAATCGGTAGGACCGGCCATGTGGGGTGGTCGGACCGGCGGTGACCAAAGTGGTCAAAACAAGCTGGGCCAAAAATAGGTGTTGTAGGCAAGTGAGGGGATCCCAATGCACTTGGTCTCATGATTTTTGGAGTCTCGATAAAAGTTCTATTGGTTTAAAGTTTCGAGAAGGTTTGGATTTTCGGGGTTGAAATTCGGCTAAGTCCCAAGGGCGGTCCGGCCGCTCACGAGGAGCGGTCCGACCGCCAAGGGATCCGGCCGGCTCACTGGAGCGGTCGGACCGTAATAACTTGAACATTGGCCAACCGTGGCGATGTTGTTTTGTTAGGTCAAAGTCATTGGTTTCATGGCATATGTTTTGCATGATGCATGTTTTGACTAACATGGGTCAAGTTGTGAAGAACTTGTTCCCGAATCGTGTTTGCTTATGCGTGGTTGTGCGAGGTTGCTTGGTGGTCAGCGACGGTCAGCGGCGAGGAGGATCGGGACTAGACTTGGAGAGTTGAGGTCGAGCGATCGACGATGCGGGTGAGTTAATGACTCAAGCGTGACACAAGATGGACAAGGGTGACCAATTAAGCGAATCCATGGCGCATGGTGAAGCGGTTTAGGTCAAAAGGTTAAAGACGGCGCTTTGCGAGCGTGCGTGTGTGACCCGTTTGTTAGTGGGCCTTAACGGGAGCCCAATGGAGTCAAACCCTAGGAGTCTAGGCCTCCACTATAAATAGGGGAGGTGGTGGTGCACCACCCGACTCTTTTCTCTCGCCTTTTATGTTTCAAAACCCTAATTGTCTTTAGGGAGTTGAGGTGGAAGCTAGCGCTCTTGATGGTTTGTGGTGAATTTCGTGATCTTTGATTGTCCAGCGATCCATGATGGTGTGGATGTAATCCGAGATCAATCACGAAATCAATCTATGCAAGGTTTGCTTGAGATAAGTCTCTTTTCGTTCTTGCTTTCAATTTCGTGTTTTTAGAGCTTTCTTTGATCCATAAGTTTGTGATTGATTCTTTCCGTGAATTAGCTTGCTGTGATATGTGTGAATCTATCTAGCATCATCTTGATCATCAATCTCTCACGAACAAGCTTTAGGATCAAGTTTTCGTTCTTGCGGTTTTAGACCTTCATTAATCAATTGGTAATTGCTCAAGATCGTTCCAAGAATTATCATAATATTCGATTGGAATAGGTCCTCAATAGCATATAGAAGGTGTGTGCAAAGTTTCATAAAGATTGGAGTTGAGAATCAAAAGTTTCACCTAATTGTAACCGTCATCGGTGATTTCTTTATTGCGGATCGGTTACGAAGTCGGCGGTCGGACGCCCGTCATCACCGGTCGAGACCGATTCAGAGCGGTCCGACCGCCACTTACGCGCCGGTCGAACCGACAATCGGTCCGACCGGTTAGGTCAATGATCGACCGCCGTCTTTGTGAGTTTGCAATATTAGTTGATTTTGTTATTTTGCTTAGGGATTTAATTGGATTCAATACTAGTCTTCCATTTGTCTTGGTATATTGATCTTCATAGCTTCATCATAGCTATTGGAGTGAAATTGTGTTGAATTCATTATTTAGGAAAAAGTGGCGTGCTCCTATTCACCCCCTCTAGTCGCCTTTTCGGTCCAACAAGTGGTATCGAGCCGGTTAGTTCAATCTTGATCTTAACCGGTCAGCGAACTTTGGCGATGGATAAGTTTTCTACTAAACCGCATATCTTGATGGGCACGACTATGCCTATTGGAAGAATCGTATGCGTCTTTCTTGAGAGCGAGGACAAGCTATTTGGGATGTTGTTAGAGCCCATTGGTTATTCTGAAATTGCTACACCATACGCAATTCTTTTGGCTAACAACAATAAGGCTAAGAATCTTTTATATGGTGCACTTGGTAGACAAGAATATGATAGAATTTACAATCTTTCAATCACAAGATGAAATTTGGAACACTCTCGAAACATATCATGAGGTTTCGTCCCAAATCAAAAAAGTGCGCCAAATAGTTTACAAGCGTGAATACAATAAATTCGAGATGCGTCTGGAGAGCATCGATGACATTTTCAATCGCTTTAATAAAGTAATTAATCAAATGAAAGTTTGTTGATATTGAATATTCTCAATCTGAAAATGCCACCCATCTCTTGGCTGCAATCAACACCAAGGAGTGGGAGATGAAGGCTACTGCTATAGAGGAAAATGTTGATCTTTCAAGTCTTACTTTAGAATTGCTTTATAGTAAACTCAAGACTCATGAAATTAAAAGAGTTGATCATCCCAAGAAAGATAATTTAGCTTTGGTAGCAGATCCTCTCAAAAAGGCTTTTGATGACTCTTTTGAATCTTCTTCTGGATTTTCATTTGCTTGTTTATCTGCTATTCATGAAGAGGAGCTTGAAAGTATTCCTGAAACAGAGTTAGCTCTTCTAGCCAAAAAATTCACACGGGCCTACAATAATGTGAGAAACAAAAAGAGAGGTGGTCCGGTGACATGCTATGAATGTGGTGAGCTCAATCATATCCGGGCAAATTGCCCCAAGCTGAAAGGTAAGAGCAATCATAAGGAAGGAAAGCCAGCTTGGAAGAAGCCTCCTTTCAACAAATCAAGGTATGAGGCTAATAAACTTGTGAAGGCTGCTCACCGGGTCCTTGCCGCTTTTGAGGATTGTCGGTGTATTAGAACCGATCTTACG
The DNA here is from genome assembly GCA_036346395.1 of Hsuehochloa calcarea. Lineage (NCBI taxonomy): Eukaryota > Viridiplantae > Streptophyta > Magnoliopsida > Poales > Poaceae > Hsuehochloa > Hsuehochloa calcarea. Next base: position 4,436,391 of record CM070605.1, on the reverse strand, counting down.
TAAAGATTGTTTGATTCGGGGGGTCTCCTAGAGATAAGATCACGCAGAGTGGATTGACACGGATGTTTAGGCAGTTCGGCCTTCTCAGGAGAGAATAATAACCCTAATCCTGTGTGTATGGTATTCTTGATGATCAAGTAAAAGACTAAGACTATTACAGAGAATAGCACTTGTGTTCCTACTTGACTGGCTCTTGTTCTCCTTTTTCTATCTCTCTGATTGATGCCCTTATATAGTCGTGAAGAAGTAGCCGTTTAGTCCTACGGAAGATGCGCCTAATTAATGTAATGTGGCGCATGATGGTAGTAATTACGGCGCCTTGACTTCTTCACGCCGTCGGCAATTATCTTCCGGAGATAATGGGGTATTTACACACCATTAATCGCGGAATAATAGTGCGTGTAGACCGTTCGGATTCCTTAATCAATTGGACCTACCCGTCAGTAGGTTTGATTATAAGGTGGTCGTAGTTTTCCGGTCGTAGAAGGACTTACGATCGGTAGCGATCGTAGAATAACTTACGACTATGTAATGGTCGTAGAAGGACTTACGACCATGATGTAGTCGTGAAAGAACTTACGACTATGGGGGTGATTGTAGAAGAACTTACAATCAAAGGTTAGGCCTCTCCTTATAGAAATAAGGGTACTACGGGGACTATGTGACATCATATTTACCCATAATAAAATTACGGATAAAAGATAAAATGAGGATTATTAGATCCTCGTCATCTAGCCCCCACTTCAAGTGAAAGTAACTTACTTGGTGAAGGTTTAAGTAAATGGTCTTACGACCATGAAAATGTCGTAGAACAATAGTCGAAGGAAGAACTCTTGATATTTGAATGCTACTTTGACCAGAATTTGTTTGGTCAAGAAGGTTACTTACAACTATCAAAAGTCATAAGAACCCTACAAGCGTGTAGTAGTCGTAGTAGGGCGATTGGAGAAAAACCCTTCCGATTGATACTTCCTTTGACGGAAAGACTTGGTCGGAGAGTAATTTTACTTGGAGATGATAAAACAAACATAACTTTCTCGAGCAGGTCGTGGGAATTGCAAGCGATCTCTGAGATCTGTTGATGAGGCGGTTCAAGTGATCGCAACGTGAAGATTGTTTACAACTTAAAAGTCGTAAAAACCCTACGACCGTCCGGTGGTCGTGGCAGAAATCGGAGAAAAAGCCTTTCCGATTGATACTTCCTTCACCGTAAATACTTGGTCAAGAATGTAATTTTGCTTGGGGTGACGATCGCACCTAATTTTTCTCGAGCGGACCATCAGGGAATTGCAACCGCTCTCTCGGACTTGTCCGATGAAGCGGTTCGGCGGTACAACCATCTATCATAGACCTATAGCGGACGGTTTCAAGCGGCGGAGATCGTCTTGATTATAAAAACTTACCAGGGAGGTAGACTTGGATTTTACTTTTCCCCAAATCACTCCATTTGTTCTTGAGCTCTTGCTTTCTCCGTCTTGACTAGGTTTCATCTTCTCCGCCGCCAACCCAATCAAAAAAACTTGCTTACGGCGAAATGGCCAAGAGAGTTTACGAATGGGAGGAATCGGAGATGGATGCGGCTAAGATCAAGATCTTGGTCGATCTTGGGAAGATCGAGAGAAGGCTCGGTGAAGTGGATTCCGCTATCGGGCGGCATTGGCCATCGGGGAAAATGGGCAAATCCGTCTTCCAAGCGTATTGTGAGTCGGCCTTGATTACACCCCACCCCTTTCTTACGATGAGTACTCGAACACTTTGGGGTGGGCCGGTGAACTTAGGTCCCAATTCCATTACCATGTTGAGTGTGTTCGTGTATGCATGCGAGGCGTGCACAGGGATTCCATGGATCTCGAGCTGTTCCAATATTATTATGGGATGGCTCGACAAGCCGAATCGCCGGAAGTCGTGATGCAAGCTCCACGACTCGAAGTCGAAGGAGTACATTGAGCTTTACCGGTCTTCGTGGCGGGCCGGAGGAAGAGGTGGTTCTCTTTGGAAGGTCACCTCGAAGGCGACCTTTCTTTAAATGGGAAGGTGCTGAAAAGAAATCTTCATGGGATTCAACCTGAAGATATCAGTAGGATTAGCCCTTATATCCAAGCCATTAAGGACTTGAAGGAAGAAGGGTGACCGGATGGCATGTGGTGAAGGATTTCATCACCGCCTTGAATCGATCCTCTGAAGAAGCGAGCATCTCCTATGTGGAGGTACTCGGGAGAGAGACCCCACGAGACTACGAGGAGGGTAAGCAATTGTCGACTTAGTTCTCTGTTTGGTTTTTCCCAACCTTGTCTAATATTTTTATCTGTTTACGGATCTTTCACAGTGAGGTTGACTCAGTCGGACTCATCGTGAGAAGTCCCCGCCACTCAGAGGCGGTTCCTCAAGTCATTGCGGCTTTGTCATGAGATGAAAGGATAGGCGCCTAAAGGTAATCAAAGTCGATTCTTTCTTTAGGACTTTATAGTCGTAGAAGATACTTACGACTAATGGTGATCGTAGAATATCTTACGATCAATAAAAAGTCGAGAAAAACTTACGACTTGGTACTAGTCGTAGAAAAACTTACGACTAATTAGTGATTCTTCTTTTCTGCTTTGCTTTACGTAAAGTAGGCATGGAAAATCGCCGGGACGACAAAGAAGTCGTTACGATGACTATTGGCGCCGGGTTGTCGAAAGACAAAGACTCGGCTCCTCCCTCGAAGAGGCGTCGACTTGTAAAATCTGCCGACAAGGGGAGCAAGTTCGAGTTCGGTCTTTCGACCAAACCCTCTACAAGGCTGCGGCACCGTAGTTATATCTGGCCGAGGCGCGCACCGTCGGCCGAGGAGGTTGAAGCGGTTGAACCTCTCAGCGCAAACCTCGCAAGGCTAAGGTACCCTTCTATTATGACACGGAATCTTTCGCGATTGGTGCCACTCCTAGTTTTATTAAACAAGCTGGAAAGGGAGAACTGGAAGGATTTTATGTCTTTTATGAAGGGCGATCTTTGCATCGGCACAACTCGCAATCGAGGCGATCTTTATACGGAATGGTCGAGACACCTCTCGTCCATCGGAAGATCGAGAAACGAGCTCGTTTCTGTTCAAACTCTGACGAGGCGTGGTCGTGGTGAGCCAAATGTTGAACCTCGACCGGGCGTGGTCGTGGAGAAGAAGAGGTCCTCCGTTGGGAGGATTGCTCCAAAATTCTGGTTAAGACCGAGTGCGAGGTATGTGAAATGTCTTGAAGTGTAAGAAGGACATTTACCTTTTTCTTTTCACAACTTTGATTTGCTTTTCTTTATTTGATCAGACTCCTTGACCCGGGAATGCTTCTGTGAGAAGTCCATTGCTATCCCTTGACTCTTGGAGAGGTAGCAACGGAGGTGGTCAAGCATCACCCTTGGCCCGGTGGCGATGAAGTCGAGACTCTCAGTGTCTCCCACATCTGCTGAAGTCGTAACTCGACTCTTGAGGTGCGGTTTATTCTTGTTGAGGTGGCGCTCGACTCTGAAGTCGTAGAAACAACAGAGGCACTGTGGAAGCCTCTGGTCAAGGTGGTGACCACTGCGCACCGCTCAGGGAAGGAAATCGTAGAGGCGTTCCTTCCCTACCCAAAGAGAAATCACGAGAACCGAAGGAGAAAATTTCAACCACGTGGTGACTTCTTTGGGCTGCCTCCGTCGTAGGGTCTTACCTTACAAATCTAGTGACCGAGTCCCCATCCCAAAGATATTCCCAATACGGATAATACTTTTGACAACGCCTCGAGAAGGTGTGGTGGGACAAAGTCGCGAGGATAGATAAGCTGCGGCACCGGACCTTGTATATTCAATTTTGCTAGAACGACTATGAATGTAAGTATCTTGAATACTTATATATGTGGCTTTCCTTCACTTCTCACTGTTCTCTTTTTGCGAAAGCTCGAGCAAATTCTTTGTTGTCGGTGAGTATCATCGACAACTTTTAGAGCTAAGACAGGAGAAAGAGCTACTCTGCAGAGAGGCGAGAGGTGGTAAGTCACTTATCATCCATAGTTGTTTTCAACTTAAATACTCGTATAATGTCTTACGAGAATAGTCATGGAAGAAATTCATGACAAAGTTTAGTCGTGAAAAACTTACGACTACTTACGACCGGATAGTGGTCATAGAAAGACTTACAACCATTCGTAGTCGCGAGAAAAACTTACGACTAGGTCGGTGGTTGTAGAAGTACTCACAACCATTCGGTGATTTTTATCTCCGTCTCTCGTCCTTTGTAGGTTAAGCGGTGATTCAAAGACCTTAGCGATTAACTCGACTATGAAAAGAGGAGTCGAGGAGGCTAAGGAATGAAGTATTAACCTCTCGGATAGACTTGAGAGGTTGTCTCTCACATCTAAGAAATTGCGGGAAAAAATAAGCGATGAAGTCTTGAACTTAAGACTGTTTTTGAGTTTTAACCTTTACCTAACTCTCATTTCTTCTTGAGATAAAGAAAATGAGATGAAGAAACTCGGACCAAGTTGGAGACAAATCTTTGGTCATTCAGAGTTTTCCGCATTAGCAAGAATAAGGATCAAGAACTTGAGGTTACGAGAACTCAAGTAACAGTAAGTAACTCTTTACTGTTGTCCTTTTGAGTGTTTTCCTTTTTAATGTCAATTCCTTGTTCGAAATTGCTCGCCCAATTGAGAATCCTTGAGGTGAAATCCAAGCAAAGACCTTGATCTACAAATATCTTTGTGTTATGTTCCTCTAGAAGTATTTTTGTTTGGCCGGTATTATTCTTTTCGAACAAGTGGTGAGAACAAAAGCTTGCGAGGCTTCGACTTGTACCCAACAGAGATGGAGTCGATGAAGACTAGTCTTCAAGGCAACATCACTCTCTGAACAATGTGCTTAGTGAGCTACATTACGAGGAAAAACTCCTCGAGAAGATACTATAGCCGCTCACACAAGTACTATTGGAGAACAAGTCGGAAAATTGCAAGAAATGGTGACCACTCAAGGCTAATCAAAATTTGAATCAATAAGGGAGGCGATCGAAGTCATTGAAGTTACGCTTTAGCGAAACTTAAAGCTCAAGATCCCCGCTAATGTTAAACCAATCGGCCGACTTGATTGTCCCGAATCGAGGCAAGTCGTCTGATTGTGGAAATCTGATCGATTGGCAAAAGGTGGCGGAGGAAATGCAACTAGGCTCTCCCCTTGAGTAATCTTGTAACTACTTTGTAAAATGGACAATTTTTGTTGATGAGTAATATATGATCCGCTTTATTTCACGAAAATCATCTTGTCGAGTAGTTAGTAACTCAAAAGATAATAAGCGAATGAAAGGCGAATGAAAGACTAAGAATTGAAGTCAAATTAATAACTTTATCCTAGCCCCGACTATTTGTTTAGATTGTTTAGACAATCTAAATAAATAGTGTTTAAACAGGTTTTACGAAAACAAAGAGAGGTTTATTTAACTTATAGCTTTTATTACGGTTGTCAAGCACTTTGGTGAAAGAGTAAAAGCGACTCGACACTAGGAAGTTCCTTCTAGTGGGCGGGACCACGTGCGAGAAAGGAAAGGCTTCGACTAGGTGATGTTTTCATTTCCGACTAGTTTAATCGAACCAAGAACGACAACTTGAGTTAAGCAGGCGTCTTAGAGGACTTTAGTAATTCGTTCGTCCTTTTTGGTGGACTTGATAAGTCTTTTCCAATAGCAAAAGTAGGAGGCGAGCGGCGCTAGGAAGTTTCCTTCTAGTGGGCGGACCACATGCGAGGAGGAAAGACTTCGACTAGGTGTGTTTCTTCCTTGACCGCTTAAAACAAATCGAGTACATCAAGGTGGTCGAACAAATGTAAGAAAGTGTACTCTACTTAGAATATTTTTGAATTGATGAAAAAATAGACTAAGATTGAGAGAGTTGGCTTTGAGAACATTTATTGGATAGAACCCTGGGCTCTTTGTCTTGGCAAAAAAAATGAGTAACGAGTCAATGCTTGGAAATTCCTTCTAGTGGCGAGAACCACATGCGAGAGAGGAGAAGTTTCGTCGGATGACGTTTCTCGCTTTTGGCGGTGTAAAGAAAAGCGGGTGCTTTCATATCATAGTCGAAAGATTAAAAAGCACTACTCGAAAATAAGGCAAAAGAGGTAGAAAGAACACGGACTTTTATTGCACGAGAAACGGTCACACATAGAATTTGCGTGGCGGTCGATGTTCCAAGAGTTTGAGAGAACTCATCCATCTTCCATTGCTAGTCGTCACCGACTGGCCGAAGTTACCGACCATTGTGTAAGGACCTTCCCATTTAGGGAAAGTTTATTCGATTAGACTTGGATTGGCGAGCCTCAATACCAAGTCACCTCTGACAAGGCTGCGAGGTTGGACCTTACGATTATAGTATCTGCGCAGGGGCTTGTTGGTAGGCTGCGAGCGGATTAAGGCTAGGTTTCTCCTCTCTTGAGTAGGTTAATGTCATCTGCTCGAAGTTGTTCTGATCGAGTTGTTGAAGGTTTCAACTCGTGTCGACCGCAATTTTAGCTCGGAGGAAGCATGGCCGGCTCAAAAACTAGAAAAATGGTGTTTCTCCTGTTGCTCATTGGTGGTCGCATCTGACCGCCCATAATATGGAGGTAATTCTTGTACCCAAGCCCCGAGCGCTTAACAAGTGATCGAAGACTCGAGTTTTAATTCCTCGCATTATTTGGCGTTTGCGTTCGACCGCCCCATTGCTTTGGGGATGTGCAGCGAAGCATAGCATAACTTGGTACCCAACTCGTCGCAAAATTCACGAAATTTTGCACTTGCGAATGTTTACCATTATGCGTAATTATCAGACTCGGAACTCCAAATCGACTAATTCGCTTCTCATCATGAACCTTTTCTTTGCTTAGTTGTTATCGATTCTGAGTTCAGCTTGATCCATTTGTGAGCGTGTCAATAGCCACAAAAGGAATTGAAACCTCCTGGAGCTTTGGGAAGCGGTCCTAGGATATCAAGCCCCTGTGCAAAAGGCCAAGAAAGAGGTATTGTTTGTAATGCTTGAGTGGTTGGTGTATCTGTCTACCATGGAATTGTACTGGACACACTTTTAACCACCTCCATAGCATCGTGCAGTGTAGGCGGTAAAAACCTTGTCGAAAGGCTTTACCAACCAATGTTACAGAGGAGGCATCGTCCCACAGATGCCACTGTATATCGTGAAGGAGTGTTATTCCTTCGTTTTGCGGAATGCATCGCATGAGTATCCCTTGGGTTCCTCGTTTATAGAGGACTCCTTCAACCAAAGTATACATTTTGGCTTTTCGGGATAATCGATCTGCCTCAAGATCATCTTCGGGTATGGAACCCTTGCAAAGATACTCGTAGATGGGAGTCATCCAGGTATCCTCGTAATCTAATGAGGCCATCTCAAGAGGAGGTGTCTCTGGTTCTTCGACCAGAGACGGTTTTAGAGTTGCTCCAAGAAAACTCCTTTTGGTATTATGGATCGGGAAGAAGCCATCCGAGCAAGTTGGTGCATGAGAAATTATCCTTCGAGGATAAATTGTACCTCGAAACCTAAAAATGTTTTTCTAGCTTACGTGCTTGATAAGTACCGAGCCATTGTTGAGTTAGAGCATTGGTACTCTTTCCCAATTTGATTCACGACTAGTTGAGAGTCTCCTCTCACGAGTAGTCGACGAATCGAGAGTGCTTTCGCAGCTCGTATGCCAGCTAGCAAACCTTCGTATACGCCACATTGTTAGTGGCACGAAAGTTTAATTGTATGGCATACTTTAAGGTTTCTCCGTAGGAGATACGAGACCACCCGACCCAGAGCCACTTAAAGTAAGTGACCGTCAAAGTACATCATCCAGCGGTCGTGGGAATCGTCTTGGGGATCCCAGCAGTTCGAGATTTGTCCATTCGACAAAGTCCGCCAAGATCTGGGATTTTATGGCCGTTCGGGACACGAAATGGAGGTCGAACTCCCAAGTTCGATGACCATTTTGCCATCGTCCATTGTTTCCTTATTATGGAGGATTGCTCCCAAAGGAAACTCGGACAGCATGACTATTTTGTGCGCTGAAAATAATGCCGATTTCCTCGAAGACATGAGGAGGGCATATAGAAGTTTTGAACACGAGGGTAACGCTCCTTAGGCGTGTAAAACTTCACGACGAGTAAACCGGTCGTTATGCGTTTTCACGTTCTCGACCGATCTCGCGCTTCTTTGCTGTGGCGTGGCGGCTAGGTAAATTAAGGCGTCTCTTACGGCTTTGGAGAAACGAGCAGGAGCACTCGAAGATACCTCTTGACATCCTCAAAGGCAATGTTTGCCTCGTTCGACCACTCAAAACCTTCATGTCTCTGAGAAGTTTAAAGAAAGGTAGTCCTTTTTCTCCTAGTCGTGCGATGAAGCGACTTAAAGCCGCCATGCACCCGGTGAGTTTACGGACTTCCTTTTTGTGTTTGGAGGTCGCATCCGGAGGATGGCCTTTATTTTTTCAGATTTGCTTGATTCCTCGTTCGGATACTAGGAATCCAAGCAATTTTCTGAAGAAATTCCAAACACACACTTCTCTGGATTAAGTTTTAAATGGTGCTTTACGAGGTTGTCGAATGTTTCTTGTAGGTCGATGATATGATTAAGTCTCTTAATGCTTTTTACGACTAGGTCATCAACATAGGCTTCCAAATTCGGCCTAATTGAGATGAAAAAGTCGATTGCATTAAGCGTTGAAAAGAAGCACCGCATTCTTTAGACCAAATGGCATTTTGATATAACAAAAGGTACCAAATGGAGTAATGAATGCGGTCTTCTCTTCATCGTTTAGACACATATTGATCAGTGATATCGAATATGCATCTAAAAACTTAATATTTCACAACCCGCAGATAGAATCAACGGTGATCAATACGAGGTAAAGGAAATCATCTTTTGGACAAGCTTTATTAAGATCGATAAAGTCTACGCACATCGCCATTTGCCGTTTGACTTTTGACCATTCTGAGGTTAGCCAACCACTCGGGTGATTGACTTCTCTTATAAAGCACGCCTTAAGTAGCTTATCAATTCGATTTAATAGCATCTCGTCGATCGAGGGCAAATCTCCGTAATTTTTGTTTCTGGGTACTTTATCGGTAGTAGAGCTAGCACATGCTCGATCACCTCCACAGGGACTCGGGCATGTCGGATGCTTGCCGCGAAGACATCTGCGTTAGCTCGGAGGAAGGTAATGAGGCGTCTTCCTATTTGGGATCGGAAGTCTCCCCAATGCGAGCGATCTTGAGGTTTCTCTGCGTCGGAGGAACCTCTTTGACTTGGTCGTTCGGCTTTGTGCGCTTTGAAGCCGACTTGCTAGTCGAAGGTGACTTTCATCTCGAGTTGGTATTTGACCAACCATCTCGAGGATCGGACGATCATGACTATCGCCATCTTTTGTCACATTGAATTGTGATCACTCCTTTGGGACTGGCATCTTAAGACATTGATACCCATAATGAGTAGCCATTAAGAATTTTGCCAAAGTTGGTCGTCCGAGTATGGCGTTATATCTTGTGTCGAAATCGACCACATCAAAGGAGACTTTCTCCGTCTGAAATTACTTAGTGAGCCAAATGTTAAAGGAAGAGAAACTTGGCCAATGGGTTTGGTGAAGACCGATGCGATTCCATGAAAGGAATATCGTCATCGCCTTACCTTTGTCCCAGGTACTTGCATCTCGTCCGGGGCTTTAGTAAATAATATGTTTAAGAACTACCACCATCAACTAACACTCGATTGACCCGACGGTTGTTGATGGTGGGTTCGACTACAATCGAATCGACTGATCGACTCATAGTGATCGGGCGATCGTCCTTCTCAAAAGAGATGGTAACCAGACCACTTGGTAATTTATTGACAAGAGGAGTATGTATGGAATTTACCTCTCGTCCGTGACTTTAAGTTGTCGTTTGGAGTCGTATGTCGATGATCCTCCATAGATATGCTCAACGGTATGGTGCGGATCTTGGAATGGCATCTCCTCATCATCGGCGACTTTTGACCACTCGTATGTCCTACACCTTTCGAGAGTAGGGAGCGGTGCTTTCTTGTTGTAGTAGTCCTCGAGCTTTCTTTGGAAAACTTCGGCGATTCTGAGGTCATGTCCTTCCTTTTTATGAAAGGACACCATCTTGGTTTGTCGTTCCTCGATCGTAGCTTACCTTTGCCTTGATCGGGGTTCGACTTGGTGGTTTAGGGCTCTCTATCTTTTCGGCCAAGACCTCCTTGAAACCACTAGTTTGTGGTTTTGACTTTTATTTTCTTCTTGGACTTTTTGCTTTTTGTCCTTACCAACCTCACGGCTCTCTAAGGCGTGTGTTTCTCGATCGATAGTGTTATTCCACTCATTGCCTCGAAGCGATTGCATATCGATCGGCCATCTCAAAGAGCTCGACAGCGGTGTTGGGAGGATTTAAAGCAATATCCTCTGTTATTCTTCTACTACGGACTCCTTGCTTAAAAGCCACGATCACGGAGGAGTCGAAATTTCGGAATTGAGTTCTGAACGACTAAAGCGTTTGATGAATTGACGCAAAGTCTCGTTGTTGTTCTGTTTGATCGGTGCAAGTCGTCTTCCTTTCGAGGCGGTTGTATGTGCCTTGGAAATTTGCTGTAGAAGATCACAGAGGTGTTGCCAAGAGTAGATCGACTCAGTGGTTGGTTTAATAACCACGATCGGCGGATCCTTCGAGCACGATTGGAAGGTAATTCGCCATTCGTGCTCTCCTCCTCCTCTTTGCTTTCGGACGGTGTTGTATAGATCTGAAGAAACTTCGATGGGATTTTGAGATCCATCAAATTTCTCCATGTTCCTTTGTCGAAAATGAGGTGGCGTGAACCTCGAAGGTCGGCGAAAATGCGGCATCCGTAATTACTTCTTGGCGCCTTCTTTGTAGGAAAGAAGGGTTAATGTCGCGGTGATCGTATCTGACGATACCCGACAGCGGTGACTTTGATACATTGTAGGTCTCGGTTCTTGAGGAATACTCCTCGTAATCCACCGTTGTGAATTTCTTTGCGGAGTAGTGATTGATCACCTCCTCGGAGGGCTACTTGATCATCGGCCGATTGAAAAGTATTTCTCGAATAGGAGATCGATGTGACTTATGACCGTGTCGATTCCTACGAGAAATATTCGATTGGTAGTAGTGAAGAAGTCGCATTACTACGACTACAGAATGTTGTTGACGAGTACTTCGGTCTTGTCATCACGATTCGAAGCCTTTGCGCAATCTCCTCGGCAAAGAGATCGTATCTGGCGTTCGAGCAAGCTCTTGATTGGGATTCTCAAGCAAGTCGTTGATGTCTGAGTTCTTGTACCTCCTGTGGTGATATTGAATCGCCTGCGAGTTCTTACGGGTGCAATTTTCTTTCTTGGATGACCTCAAAATCCTCCCGTCGATTTTTGAGGCCTTCTCGATGGAGTCGAGAATGTCGAGATTTCTCTCGCGTTCATCAGTGTTGGTTCTCTCTGTCGCGGTGGTTCCCTTGCCATTACTACGAGGAGGCGCGGTCGTGATCTTGGGGAGGTTCTCATTTCGACCTCCATGAGGTTGACTCGATTTGAGGAAGGGCGAAGACCTCCGTTGATGATTCTCACTTGCGCTTGAGGCCTCCCGGCAGGAGTGCTCGAGAGACACCATCTGGCGACTTGGAGTAATCCCCTCGGTAGGGGAACTCAGGGTTATAAGCGTCTCCGTCATAAATGAGATCTGCGGAGAGGCAGTCGTATTTGTAGGAAAAGCATGCTTGATCCCACTATCTCTGGAGTTACCACGAGAGATAGGATCACAAGATCTTTGGTGGAGTCTGGAATGGTGGCTTCGGGACTTGTCTCACCAGTCGGACCGCCTTAAGGAACTTGGACATTTAGAGGAAAAACTCTCATTGTGTCGTGAGTCCTCACAGGTGCGGTTACGGTCGGATTGACCCTTGTCCTTGGAGGAATTGGCTCCTCTGTTGGGCGTGTCGTTGTGGGGATAAGGATCCTCCTCAACTCCATTGATGGGATGGTTTCTGGAGAATAATCTCGGAGGAACATCACCATCGTGGATGCATCACTCGGCTCGTAGTCGAAACCGGCATCCATGTCGGCGTCTGCGTGTCTGCCAAGTCGAACCAGTTCTCCTCGTTCCATTCTCTGCCATGCTAGCATGAGATTGGAAAAAGAGTATGTTGACAAGAGATTACGGAAGATCCCCACGGACGGCGCCAGCCGCTCGGTGTATTAGAACCGATCTTACGTAAAGATTGTTTGATTCGGGGTCTCCTAGAGATAAGATCACGCAGAGTGGATTGACACGGGATGTTTAGGCAGTTCAGGCCTTCTCAGGAGAGAATAATAACCTAATCTGTGTGTATGGTATTCTTGATGATCAAGTAAAGACTAAGACTATTACGAGAGAATAGCACTTGTGTTCCTACTTGGTAGGCTCTTGTTCTCCTTTTTCTATCTCTCGATTGATGCACTTATATAGTCGTGAAGAAGTAGCCGTTTAGTCCTACGGAAGATCGCCTAATTAATGTAATGTGGCGCATGATGGTAGTAATTACGGCGCCTTGACTTCTTCACGCCGTCGGCAATTATCTTCGAGAGATAATGGGGTATTTACACACCATTAATCTGGCGGAATAATAGTGCGTGTAGACCGTTCGGATTCCTTAATCAATTGGACCTACCGTGCAGTAGGTTTGATTATAAGGTGGTCGTAGTTTTCTGGTCGTAGAAGGACTTACGATCGGTAGCGATCGTAGAATAACTTACGACTATGTAATGGTCGTAGAAGGACTTACGACCATGATGTAGTCGTAGAAGAACTTACGACTATGGGGGTGATTGTAGAAGAACTTACAATCAAAGGTTAGGCCTCTCCTTATAGAAATAAGGGGTATACAGGGACTATGTGACATCATATTTACCCATAATAAAATTACGGATAAAAGATAAAATGAGGATTATTAGATCCTCGTCAAGGATCAATCCTTGAGCGATGTGGATACCGGGAGTGAGGAGGACAAGGAGGAGGAGATCCTCAAGGCAAAAAGAAAGGAAGGCCAAAGACTTCACTGGCATGTGCTTCATGGTGACACGGACGACATTGATGATAATGAGGTATCTTTTTCTTATGATGAGCTTTACGCTAAATATGATTCTATAGTTGAGCAATTGCTTAGTCAAGATGAAGCACTAGAATTTGTCATGACAAAAATAAGAAATTAGAGTCAAAAATTAGCAAGTGAAAGTAGAGCTTAAAATGCTAAGACTCTTGAACTGATGAATGTTTATCTTGTCATGCTATGCACTCGAAATTACCAAGTTACAATCTGCTCATAATATTTACGTACAACAACTTGAGAATGCTAGATCTGAACTAAATGAAATTAAAAGTGCTCCTTGTGAAAATGTTTAGAATCTAGAAAATTGATTGCTTTTGATGTATTTGATTCTAGCCCTTGCACTTCATGTTTAGAAAAGAGCGTGAAATCAAAGATATCTTAGAAAGCTGCTAGAGTCAAATATGCTAAGCTTAAGTGCGATATTGAAAATACTACTTGTGCTTCATGTTCCACTCTTAAGCTTGAAATTGCTTTGTATAAGGAGAAATCTATGAATAATACTTGTGATGCTTGTGTTAACTTGAGAAAGAAAATGCTTACCTTCATGATACATTAGAGAAATTTTCTAAAGGTAAGAAATAATTAAACATGATTCTTGACAAGTCTAAAACTCCTTATAAGAAGCAAGGTTTAGGATTCAATTCTTTTCAAGACAATTCAAACCCAAAAGTCATTCAAGTCTTGGAAAAGGTTTAATTAAATTCAAAACCCAACTGCAAAAATATCTTTTAAATCTGCGAGTTTTGCCCAACCTTGTATTAATTCAAATGGTGCTTCTTCTAGTGGTACCAAGTACCATTGCACTTATTGCAAGAAAGGTGGGTATTTGATTGAATCTGTTGGCGTAGGTTGAAAAATGATAGGAAAAATTTTGATAGAATTTCATTCATGCAACCTAGAGCTTCTATGAGACATGGTAACAACGAAAAGAATAAACACGGATTATGATTTTCTCTCATGCAAATCATTATGTTTCTAGATATCCTAATTCTAATGTTTATCAATTTGGCGGTCCGACCATTGAGTGGTCACCGGTCGACCGTTTTGGTCGCCCCGATCGACCGCCCGACTGGCGCCGATCGATCGCCCATGGACGATTTAAGTCTCATGTTAATTTAAACATTGCTCATAACAGAATGTTAGATGAAATCAAGGATAGTACTTACGGTTTGTATACTTCTTGCGAGACGTGTGTCTCGATCTTTGGATTCCTAAATCTTGTTTATCTAACTTGATGTTGAGACACATCGTTCTTCATTCCTTGATTTTCGTGGATTACCGCGGAAAGGGAAGAACACGTGGTTCGTTGACTCGGATGTTCACGCCACATGGCCGGAACTCAAAATGGTTCACCTCTTTCACGCGGCAGCGGTGATGATTTCATCACCTTTGGAGATGATACACAAGGCGAATTGAAGGAACATGATCAATTAGGGTAAACAACAAATTCATTCTAAAGGATGTCTCTCTTGTGGACAAGCTTAGGTATAATCTCCTTTACATTTCTCGACTTCTTGATGATGGTTATGAGGTATTTTTAAGAAAAATACTTGTCGTGTGCTTGATTCTCTTGGTGAGCTTGTGTTTGGAATCTCTAGAGTTGGTAGAATTTTTGGGTGATTTTTCGAATCTCTTCTTGGATCTCTTAAATGTTTGCTTACATCTTCTTGATTTACGGCTTTGGCACCGACGTTTGGGGCACATTGGTTTTGATCATCGACACGAGTTAGCAACCTTGATCTCATGAGAGGTTTGCCCAAACTCAAAGTATCAAGGATCTTTGTATGTGCGCCACTGTAGGCATGGCAAACAAGTTGCCGCCTCACACCCTTACGTGACTATGGTTATGGTAGACGGACCGGACGGTTGCTTCATATGGATCTTGTTGGTCTGCTAGAGTCCGGTCGATCGGTGGAAAATGGTATATTCTTGTCATAGTCGATGATCTTTCTAGATATACTTGGGTGTTCTTTCTTACTTCAAAAGATGAAGCTTTTGGTTATTTTCATGACCTTGTTCTTCGTTTGGCTTCGAGCTTCTGGTGCTTTGAGAGCGATTCGCGATGATAATGCACGGAGTTCAAAAATGCTTCTTTGCTTCTTTTTGTCTTGGCGTGGTATTGAGCATCGATTCTCCTCTCCACCGTCCCTCAACAAAATAGCGTGGTGGAAAGGAAGAATAGGACCTTAGTCGAAATGGCTAGGGCGATGCTAGGCAGTATAACACAGAGGAGATTTTAGGCGAAGCTATTGCTCTTGCTTGCCATATTACAAATCGTGTCTTTTTGAGACCTTCTTTAGGCAAGACTCCTTATGAGCTTCGTTTTGGTAGAAAACCCTCTGTTTCACATTTTCGAGTTTTTGGATCAAAATGTTTTATTCTTAAGACAGACAATTTAGATAAATTTGAATCAAGAACTTTTGATGGGTTATTTACAGGTTATCCTGCTCATTCGAGGGTTTTGGGTTTTAATCTGAGACTAACATTATTGGAGACTTGTAATGTCACTTTTGATGAGACTAGCCACAGGCTAGATCTATTACTCTGAGATGATTCTGGTGTGAGAGCATTTTTATGGAGGAAGATGAGGGCGAAGCTAATATCATTCCTTCATCTGCACTCTTGAAGCGCCCATCTTGATACAAGAACACTGCTCGTCTACTTCACCTTGATTGAGGCTCTGCTGCATCTTCATCATCAGCGATACTGCGGAGGTCGAAGAAAGCAGTATCTCACCCGGGCGCTCCACCGCATTCAGAGACGGCATCCTCGGAGCAGATAATAGGTAATCTACATGAGCGAGTCACTCGCTCGGTATAATGATCCAAATCTCTACTCTCATTCGGCTTTTGTTGCTTCTTTTGAACCCCGCGATATATCACATGCTTTATCGATTCTAGTGGGTAAATGCCATGCATGAGGAGTTAGAAAATTTTGAAAGAAACAAAGTTTGGAACCTAGTAGAACCCCTAGTGGTCATAATATTATAGGAACCCGTTGGGTGTTTAAGAATAAACAAGGTGAGGATGGTTACGTGGTTAGAAACAAGGCAGATTGGTAGCTCGGGGTTTGACCAAGTTGAGGGTTAGATTTTGATGAGACATTTGCTCTGTTGCTAGACTAGAAGCCATTCGCGTTCTGCTTGCATTTGTTTGCATCAAAAGGTTTTAAATTATATCGGATGGATTATAAAAGTACCTTTTAAATGGCTTCATAGATGAGGAAGTGTATGTTAAGCAACCCCTGGTTTTGAGGATCCTAAATATCAAATCGTGTTTTCAAGCTATCTAAAGCATTGTATGGTCTTAAACAAGCCCCTAGAGCACAGTATGATAGACTTAAGACCTTCTTGCTTAAAAATAATTTTGAAATGGGTAAAGTGGATAAAACTCTATTCATTCTTAGGCGTGACAATGACTTCTGCTTGCTCAAATTTATGTGGATGATATTATCTTTGGTGGTTCCTCTAATGCTCTTGTTTCGACTTTTACGACACTATGTCGAGGAATTTGAGATGAGTATGATGGGAGAGCTTAATTACTTTTGGGACTTCAAATCAAGCAATGCAAGGAAGGAACTTTCATCCATCGACGAAGTACACTAAAGATCTACTAAGCGCTTCAACATGGGTGATTGCAAGCCAATTTCCACTCCCATGGCAACCTCATTGTTTTGGATCGGATGAGGAAGGAGAAGTCGTGGATCAGCGCGAGTCTGCATGACATGATCGGCTCCCTACGTATTTGTGGCCTCGAGACCGGACATTCACTTCACGGTATGCCTTTGTGCAAGATTTGAGCGTCTCAGAGAACTTCCCATCGCCAAGCCGTTAAGCGCATATTCGGTATTTACACTCTACCCTCTTATATGGCATTTGGTATTCTGCTCTTGACTTTGTCCATTAGAGGTTTTGATTCTGATTTTGCGGGTTGTCGGTTAGATAGGAAGAGTACCTCGAGCACTGTCACTTCCTAAACACTTCTCTTGTATCTTGGTCCTCTAGGAAGCGGTCTTACATTGCACAATCCCTTCTTTGAGCGGAGTATGTAGTCTTTGCTAGTTCTTTGTGCTTGATTTTGTGGATAGCGTCCACTTTGAAAGATTATGGGTTAAACTTTGCTAGTGTTCCTCTTTTACGTGATAACATACGCTATTAATATTGCTAAAAACCGATTGCAACATTCTAGGACTAAGCACATAGACATTCGCTTTCACTTCCTTAAAGATCATGTTGAAAAAGGTGATATTGTGATGCACCGTGAGAGTCAGAAGCTCAATTGGCAGATATTCTTACCAAGCCTTTAGATCAAACCAGATTTTCCTCCTTAAGAAGCGAGTTAGGGGTAATTTATCCTTATGGGTTGGTTTGAGGGGGAGTTTGATTTTTTTCTTATCTTTCCTTGTTCTTTTGATCTTTTATTGTTCTTTTTTTGAACTTAGTGACCTTTTGAACTTTTTAGGTTTTAGGCTTTTAATTGCATCTCATTGTGTCATATTGCATTCATTTGAAAAATCCAACAAGTGGTTACAACAAGTGGTATGAAAAATCCAAAAGATGCATTGTAATATAAGATTTTACCTTATCTTTTAAAATTGATGGAGCTTTGCCTATTACCCTTTAGAGCTTTTGTATTTCAATTCTTGCTCAATGTCATGTCTAGTTCTTTGACTTGCTAGAATTATCATGCTTTTACATATGTAGCTAAGTCTTTGCTATATGAGCTAGAACCTTTTAAACAACTCAAACTAAGAAATTGCAATTTGTGGATGTTTTAGCGAGTTGCGCAATTAGTGCTCCTCTTGTGACATTGGCCCTGTCAGAATTGCTTTGTTAGCTCTTTGATCTAAAATTGACCATTACTTGAGCTTTTGTGTTCTTGAGATTCTAAAGCTGCTCATGTGAAAAATGAAAATCAAGATTGTCTTATGCTTAAATTGTGCCAAACTATTCTTACAGTGCTTGTCAAATGACATGAACTTGGAGATAGTTTGATGAACGAACGATCTCATGGGGATTGCTTGTCGAAATGACATGAACCTCAAGATTTGTCGCCCGGTAGAAGCTTAGAAAGAGTTTGTGGATGGCTCCTAGTCCGGGATCTTCTTTACTAAGATATACCTTTAATCAACTTACAGTGAAGCTTAGGATGAGTTTGTGGATGGCTCCTAGTCCAGGATCTTGTCACTAAGTTAGATCATTAGTCAACTTCAATATTCAATGCAAATGAGAAAAATATTGACAAATGGGCATTTACAAAATATTGAGCAAAATGATTCAATACGGGACTTGATTGACTCTTAATGTGGTCTTTGTTAGATTTTCGATCTCACTTTGACATTTTGACATGGCCAATTTCACTTTAGGATCCTGTTGATGAACTTCTTTGAATTTGAGCGTTGCTTAAATTGATCAAATCTTGCTTTACTTTTGAGCCTTTGTGCTTAGCTTTGATATATATGTCTTACCATGATCTTGCTAGCACTATCGGGCTTGATATCTTTGTTTGTGCAATATTAGAGATACTAGCTTGTTCTTTTGGGTAATCTCCAAAGCTTCTTGTAATCAAAAATTGAAAAATACAAAAATTGAAGCCACTCCATTGCACTTTATGCATATTCCTCTTTATGCTTCTTTTGTTTCTGCTTCTTCCTTTATTCTATATTTATTATCTCTGGATGAGAGGAAGGCGTGATTCCTTGATGAATCCATTGTCAAAGGGGGAGAAGATGTGTTAAATGAGAAGAGAAGATGTGTTAATAAAAAGATATTTCTTTATTGGGGGAGAAGTTTATACAAAGGGGAGAAATTGAAAATTTGAAAATTGAGGATCATAGTGAGGGGGAGTTCTTGAGTTGCATTCTTATTGTCTTATTGTATATTCTGAACTTGAATTGCATTCTTTTATCCTCACAATGATCATAGGTCAATTGAACAATTGTTCTTTCATATGGACCTCATGTGAGAATTTTGACCCTTTTCTGGAAATCAAAGTTTCTATGCTTTCTTTTGCCTTGTCTCACATGCCTATACTATTCTGATGTCAGCTTGGTCATTTTCATTGCTTTTTCTTGCTTATGGACCAAGTTGTGCCTTTGTCTGCTAGCTGCGAGTAAACTTCGTTTTCAAACCTCTTACTTACATTTTACGGATAATTGCCAATGTGTTCATCAAGGGGGAGATTGTGGATTTCATGGGGATATGTTCCAGATCTTAGGATGATATGACAATTGGCAATGGCGTTTACGGTTTGTCGTTTCACGTGTTTTCGACAAAGTTTGAGCTTCTTGGGCGAGGCGGTCCGACCGCCCTTGCAGCGATGGTCAGCCGGTCCCAAATCGGTCGGACCGGCCATGTGGGCGATCGGACCGGCGGTGACCAAAGTGGTCAAAACAAATTTGGCCCAAAATAGGTGTTGTAGGCAAGTGAGGATCCCAATGCACTTGGTCTCATGATTTTGGAGTCTCGATAAAAAGTTCTATTGGTTTAAAGTTTCGAAGGTTTGGATATTGAGGGGTTGAAATTCGGCTAAGTCCCAAGGCGGTCGGCCGCCGGCTCACGAGGAGCGGTCCGACCGCCAAGGCGGTCGAGCCGGCTCACTGGAGCGGTCGGACCGTAATAACGAGCGTTGGCCAACCGTGGCGATGTTGTTTTGTTAGGTCAAAGTCATTGGTTTCATGGCATATGTTTTGCATGATGCACACTACTCTGAAACGGACCTTTGGTGAGCGCCAAATGGGCAATAGTCTCGGAGAAAATTGCGTCGGGACAAAAGATCTTCGTCGGTTGGTGACACCAGCAGGGACTAAAATCCCTTAGCGGCTCGGTGGCGAGCTTTGCGGAGGGCGTTTAGTCGGTTGGTGTTACCAGCGGGACTAAATCAACCTTTAGTCGGTTGGTACTACAATCGGGACTAAATCTTTAGTCGGTTGTAATACCAACGGGACTAAAGGTTGGCATTTAGTCGGTTGGTAACACTAACAGGGACTAAATGTCCTTCTATTTAAACCCTGTTTGGCGTTAAATCACGGGGCCAGGAACAGCCGTCGTGCCATGCTTTGGACACCTTGCCATTCTTGCATTTGTCACCACCATGGGCCGTTCATTCACTCAACCGTATTCACCGGCGTGTTCGCGGTAAGCTCTGATGCTAACCTGCCGTCCATTATGAAAAATATGAAATGTAAAATTTGAATAATTTTTATATGTTATAAAATTGCCAATTAATTCATAAATGGAACTTTCATGATTTTTGTAGGCCACAATAAATTTCAAAAATCATGAAATTTGTTATTCCACTAAGTTACACTGTGAGCAGTCCATATAAAAATTTTAAGACTATTTGGACAAAGTTGAATTTATACCTATTTTATGCTTATTTATTTAATTATTATTCCATGAATTTTGTAGGCTAAATTAATGATCCAAAAATTCTGAAAATTGTTTTGCCATCTAATTAGGCTATGAACTATCTGTACAAAAATGTTGGGATCAGTCTGAAGACTTTTATTTTCACCTTATTTAATAATTATTTAAATAAATGAAAAATGACTTTTACATGTGTTAGTTAGGTTAAGCTTTGAGGGGTGTTTGATGAGATAAGTCTTATCTTATCAGATCCAACCTCTTGGGTAAAAATAATAAATATTAATTTTGTTTTAATAAATAAGTTTAATATTTAATTATTAAGTAATTAGTTAATCTCTTAATTAGCTTAATCACTTAGTTATTGTTTGCCTTTTGGATTGATTGTTGACCTAGGGTCATTCACCCTTAATGACTTTGGGCAATTTAGTTAATTATTAATTATCATTTAACTTGATGTCCCTTCTCCTTAAGCTTTCCTGTTTCGGCGTTCGTCACAGGAGCCGGGAAGTCATTAAGGGCAAAGCGAAGCTCTAGTGCAAGCGTCAAATAGTCTTGATTCTTTGAAAATTCAAAATAAATTCATCTTAATTTCAAAAATTCTAAAAATTTTTGGGTAGCCTCTCTATCATGTGTACTATCTGGGAAAAATTTGAAACTTGAAATTTAATTATGTGATATGTCATATAATGCAGACGATGACACGCCATTGGATGTACAATGCCGATCGCCGCTCCAAAGAGTTCATTGATGGCGTGCATTATTTCTTAAGAGTGGCCGAGGCAAACAAGCGGGATGGTTTCATGTCTTTGTCCATGTGCCCTGTGTAAGAATTTGAAGGAATATTCTAGCTCAAGGAGTCTTCACTCACACTTGTTGAAGTCGGGTTTCATGCCAAACTATATTTGTTGGACCAAGCACGGAGAAACCAGGGTTATAATGGAAGAAGGTGAAGAAGAACAATTGGACCCTAACGACATTATTGCTCAATACGGTGACTTGATGATCTTGCAATGGCGAAGTGAAGAAGAGCGAGGCGGAAGACACACTCGTGAAGATGATGCTCTTGGTGATGTCATTCGTGATGCACAAAGAGATTGCGAAAGTGAAAAGGAGAAGGCTAAGTTTGACCGCATGCTAGAGGATCACAAGAAATTACTATACCGTCCGTAGAAGATGGGCAAAAAGTTGGGTACAACAGGAGTTGCTACAATGGAAGGCCGAGAATGGTGTATCAGACAAGGCATTTGGGCAATTCGAAGATCCAAAAAGATGCTTAGAAGCCTAACGAATTGCACCGCCACTACGTGCGAAGCAAAGCAGTCGTCGCCCTTTGGGATTAGAAATCCGGAAGATACATGCATGTCCTAATGGTGCATCTGTATCGTGGCAAGGACTACGAGAATTTGGATGAATGCCCGTATGCAAGCGTCGCGGTATAAGATCGGCGAGATGACCTGGCGATGTTGAGGCGAAGAACGTCGGGAAGAAAATCCTGCCAAGGTTATGTGGTATGCTCCTATAATACCACGCTGAAGCGTCTGTTCATAAACAAGGACCATGCAAAGTTGTCGCGATGGCACAAAGAAGACCGTAAGGTAGACAACATGTTGAGACACCTGGCGATGGGTCCCGGTGGAGAGCAATAGGCAGAGAATTCCGGAGTTTGCGGATGGCGCAAGAAACCTAAGGTTAAGCTTTAAATGCGGATGGTATGAATCCTTTTGGGGACGAGCACTAGTCATAGCACTTGGCACATTACTCTATGTATCTACAACCTTCCTCCATGGTTATGCATGAAGCGAAGTTCATTATGATGCGGTGCTCATCAAGGCCGAGGCAACTTTGCAGCGACATCGATGTCTACACGAGGCCATTAGTTGAGGAACTCCTGCTTTTATGGAGCAAACCGGTGTACGTGTGTGGGATGAGTACAAGCAGGAACACTTCGACTGCGAGCATTGTTGTTCGTAACAATCAATGATTGGCTGCTCTAAGTAATCTTCGGAGACAGGACAAACAAGGGATACAATGCATGCACACAATGTTTTGATGACATTGACGGTATATATTTGAAAAAATGTCGAAGGTCGTGTACCTTGGCCATCGTCGTTTTCTTCCTATGAATCACCAACTAAGAAAGAAAGGCAAGCATTTTAGCGGTAGGCGAACACGAACCAAGCCTCGCATAGCCGAGGCGGGGAGGATGTACTTGATATGGTCAAGGATGTGCAAGTAGTCTTTGGAAAGGGACAAGGCGTGAACACATTAGAAAGATGCTAAGGGACACGCACCCATGTGGAAGAAGAAGTCTATATTTTGGGAGCTACCCTATTGGCAAGTCCTAGAGGTCCATAGCGCGATCGGCGTGATGCACGACAAAGAATCTTTGTGTGAACTGCTAGGATTCATGGATGTGTATGGAAAGTCTAAGGATTCACTCGAAGCACAGCAGGACTTGCGGCGCATGAAAGAACGAGACAACTGCATCCAGAGAAGGCAGGGCGATGGGCGCCATTACTTAAGACACCTAGCTTCACTCTTAGCAAAGAAGAAAGGAAAGCATGTTTGAATGCCTAAGCGACATCAAGGTCCCATCTGGATTCTCCTCAATATAAAGCGTATAATAAATGTGCGGAGAAGAAATTCCTACACTTAAAGTCCCATGAGCGCCACGTGCTTATAGCGCAATTGCTTAGGTTGCTTTAAGAGAATTCTACCTCCACATGTACGTCAGCCACCGTGAGCTATGTGCATTCCTCAATGCAATTTCTCGAAGGCAATCAATCCAATGGAACTAGCTACTCTGAGAATGATGTGGTTCAATGTCTTGTCGACTTTGAGTTGGTGTTCCCTCCATCCTTCTTTAATATCATGACACACCTCCTAGTTCACTGGTCAAGGAGATTAATATTCTCGGTCTGTGTTCCTACACAACATGTTCCCCTTTGAGAGGTTCATGGGAGTCTGAAGAAATATGTTCACCAAATGTGCTCGGCGGAAGGAAGCATCGCCAAGGGCTACGGGACGAGAGGAGGTCATTGAGTTACATGTTGACTTCATTCCCGACCTTGACCCGATTGGTGTTCTGAATCGCGACACGAGGAGACTTAGTGGAAAGGAACACTAGGGAAGAAAACATATATCGATGCAGGGGCGATTATTTCAATAAAGCGCACTACAGTTCTTCAAAACTCCTCCGTGGTGGAGTCGTATGTCGAGTACACAAGGAGTTCCTCGATCGATTTCGAGGAAGAATGAAGCTTGGATTAGGCGTCATCACATGGAAACTTTCAGCGGTTGGTTGCGAAAAGAATGTCGAGGTGATGACAATATTGATGAGCAAGCTGTATTTGTTGGCTAGGCAACCATCGTGGCACATCCTCACGTACAAAGTGCGAGATAAATGGAAATACATTTTACACGTAGCCCAAGATAAAAGGAGCACGAACCAAAGCAGTGGTGTCGCGTAGATGCCACAGACCCAAATGGAAAGAGGCAAACATATTATGGCGCATAGAGGAGATTTGGGAACTAGACTACGCACCTAATTTTAAAGTCCCTTTGTTCCGGTGCCAATGGGTGAAGATGGCCGGAGGCGGGGTAACGATCGACAAGGAGTATGGAATGACAACGGTGGACCTCAACAATATTGGGTACAAAGGCGAACCATTAGTCCTTCTTTGCGATGTGAATCGGTGTTCTATGTGAAAGACATGTCTACAAAACCCAAGAGAGGAAAAGCGACGACAAATCAACCAATGAGCCAAAGCGCCACATAGTTCTTTCGGGAAAAGAAACATCGTGGGAATTGAGGACAAGTCGGACAAATCGAGAAGATTATGAAAGGGATGACCGAATCCAGCCCTTGATGTGACCAAAGACCCAAGCATCTGCTAAATGCGAGGACACTCCATGGTTACGGCATGATCATAACCAAGGGTCATCGTCAAGAAGAAGTTCACCATTGTGCCCGCTTGATATATAGTGATGTTTAATAAATAGTGTGTATTAGAGATTTTATGTAATAATTGTAACTTGGATGTTTCTATCATATTTTTCTTGTTTTTATCGTTTCAAATGAAATTCCTATTCGATAAAAGGACACATTTAGCAAGTATTTATGCCTTCAAATGAAATGTCAATAAGATAAAAGGAAATGCAACTATTATTTTAAAAAAATTTATGCCTAGTATTTAATTTACTATGCATTTAACAAGAATTAGCATATTTATACAAATAAACTTAATACAAAACCCAAGCTGTGGCGTGGTGGGAGCGGGGACCTTTAGTCGGTCCGTATTCTGCTTGGGACTAAAGGTTCTCTGGAAAATATGTCCCCGCGCAAGACCTTTAGTCCCGGGCCGTAAAACCACCCGGGACTAAAGGTCCGACCTAGTCGATCCGTATTACCACGGGACTAAAGGTCTTTAGTCGGTTGGTAATACCACCGGGACTAAAGGTCCCTCGATATAAGCAACGATTGCTTCTTCCTTCTTCCACCCCTTAGTCTCCCTCGCGCGTCTCCTCGCGCGCAAATCATCGGCTCCGGCTTCGTCGCGCCCGGCCTCCTCCTTCCTCCGTGGCGCCCCACTCCGCCACCACCTCCACTCGGCCCCTTCGCCCCGTCTGCCCCATTTGCCGGCCGCGCTCCCGCCTCTCAGTCGCCGCCGCCAAGCTCCTCCCCGCGCCCGTGGCTCCATCGCCCGGCCTCCTCGGCACCCCCCCGGCCGCTCGGTGAGCCTCCCCCTTCTCCCCGTGCCCTAGCTTTCTCCCTCTCTTCTCCTCCCGGCCCACCTTGTGCCCGCCGCCCGTGCACCCGAGCCCCCACGATGCCGGTCGGACCGTGCCCCACCCCGGTCGAACAAGCCCTCAACCCAAAGCCCAGCTCCCAGCTCCCTGCCTTCCCTCTCTAATCGATCTTGTGATTAGTAGGGATTGAAATGTCGACATTTGCAGAGATCTTGTATATATTGAATCATATGTGTTTGTTCTTGATTGATTATTGAACAATAGTTGTTGTCAGTGATTAAGATGAATTGTTGTGATTGTTGTATGTGATTACTGAGCATCAATTTGGCAGCGAATGTAGTATGTTGCAAGTAGCATTTTGCTTAATCTGTGTGTGATCTGGAAATTGAATATTTGTGTAGTAAGAGGTGTTACATCATTTTGAAATGTGTGGGTTATGTCATCTTGGAATTCCGTCAATTAAGTTGTTGTGTCGTAGAAGTTGCGATCAATTATCATTTGTCCATTTCGTTTGTCAACATTTGATTCGTAGTTACCTTCGGATTATAGTGGTAGCATTGAGGTTGCAATCGATCCAACGATTAGGAATTTTGCAATAAGATCAATCGTTTCTTTGGTAGTAAGATTGATTCTTTTGTCGATGCATGTCACGAACCGCGCCACTTGATGCGAAATCATAACCCGATCACGAACCGTTCTAACGTCCTACACATATATTTGCGAAATGGCCGACCGAATGACAACATGGGCGATGCCATGATGGATATTATCAACAATGGCGCCTTACAAGGTGCCCAATTGAAGGTGATGACAACAATCAAGAAGTAGATGGCGGAGTCGATGCTTTGCCGATTATGAAGATGAGCAAGACAATCTTTGGCGAGGTCTATCTACAATCTCTTATGTATACATGAAATTGAGAATAATTTCATTTGTCGTATAAATATATTTATTTAAATCTTTGTGTTTCTACATTCGTAGCCCTCTGGATCGGCGACAACAACGGGAAGAGTAGAAATGTCGAGGCCCAAGAAGCCGTTGGAGGGTCGGTTCATTCTCTCGAATTCGAGGAGGATCTGAGCAAAGTACTTGGACCACATGCACGAAATTTGTCGACCCTTGTGGGTACCTTGTAAGGGACGGGATCGATCAATGCTCGTGAATGGAAGCAAAGAAAGTTGCTCCTCATATTAGTTTTGTCTCTGATCGTGACAAGGCACTAGTTTGGCAAGATGTCCTTCAACATTTCGCGCTCGTCTGAAGATGAAGCTTTGAAGGAGAGAGTTAGGAAGCTGGGCTATGAAGAAGATGGCCACACAATTCCGGTGTTGGAAGAAGAAATTGTACAACACATTTATCGGGAAGAACTGATGCGATTTCAACACTAAGGCCTCGTCAAGTTGAGGCCGTTTTGGGATGAGTTTATGCAGTTCAAGACATCGGAAGAGGGTGAGGCACGGGTGAGAAGGAACCAGCAGAATGCGAGCAAAAGCAATACCACCATCACTTGGGATCGGTGGCTCACAGTGCCATTCCTAAGTGGGAAAGAATGGAGCAGGAGATTCTTGCCAAGGGATCGAACGAGAATCAATCAAGCGCTTTGCGCGCCAAGTATTGGTTTTTCGGTCATGGGGAAGCTGGACCTAGAGGCCGGAAAGATAGTGTATGGCGCAAAACTCCAAAAGCGTGAAAGATTTGCTTATGCTCGAGGCTTGGTGAGAGTGGCGGTGGCGCCGAAACAGAGATAAGGATGGTGACATCATACTGGAAATCTTGAACACGGTGGGCGAACAAGAGGCTATGGGGAGGTGTTGTGGGAGCATGCCTTCCCTAAAGACAAAGCCACCTATAGAAGCCGCGAGAGAAAGAAATGCGAGGAGGCGAGGCGGATCGCGAGGATGGAGAAATGGTTCTTGAGTCACGGGAAGTGGCTCGTGAAGCGATAAGCGAGAAAAAGCACTTGAAGCCAAAATGAATGAGAAATCAAAAGGCAAGTGCGAGATAGCGATAAGTTCCATCCAAATGCAAAGCGCATCGAGCCGGAGTCAACATCGGCCCCTAATCGGTTGAAGCGATTGCGCTTCCACGGAGGTGCGGTGATTCAAGATGGCGCAGGTGCGCTTCCCGTGGATGACATCACCGATCCTCTCACGACATGTGAGCTGCACATTCGAGAGGAATGCCACGGTCATGGTGGCTATCGGTGTTGTATCTCGTATCGACCCTCGAAGACACCAAGATGCCATGGGGCATTAATACCTCTGGATATGCTAGCGTCTCGGTGGATAGAGTAGTGAAAGGTAATAGCAATGTGCCTCTTGACATTGAAGGAGGTGATGGGAGAAGACTTTAGGAGAAGCGGAGAAGACATTCATATGTTGGCGCAAGCGCTATATCATTATTCTGGGCGTCACCTCCTCCTCCTCAACAACCTAACCCTAGGTGCGGATGAAAGTGAGCGAAACATTTTTCACTAATTATGTATTGGCTTAAATAACGGTTTACTCATACCACGTTGTTTTCACGTGAGAACCTCCCCAACCTAAGTCAATTATCCATTCACCACACAGTCACGGTGTTGCGGCGATGACAATGAAGTGGAAGACAGTTGCATCCCCACCCCCCATCGCCTCCACAGCGGGCTCCACGCCGACACCGCCGCCCATCGCCTCCACGGCGGGCTCCAACGCCGCCATCGCCCCATCGCCTCCACGGCGGGCTCCAACGCCGACACCGGCCGCTCCATCGCCTCCACGGCGGGCTCCAACGCCGCCACCGGCCCCATCGCCTCCACGGCGGGCTCCAACGCCGACACCGCCGCCCTCTGCCAAAAAGAGGCGCACCCACAAGCAGCGTCGGCCCCACCGCCAAGAAGAAAGCCTCGGGAGAACACCGCTATTTCTAAGGCAATGAAACTTTCCTATGAGAAGGCTGCCGAGAAATAGATGCTTGATGAAAAAAGATGTGGGCGGTTTCTTGCGAAAGTCAAGGCTAAAAGTGAAGCGGCGAAACCACGAAGCCGTGCTTCTTCGTTCGTCGAAAGTTCTAAGGCAAAGGGTGGGCGCTCACGAGAAAAAGTTACGTCATGCTCGTAAGATTCGCCACTATCGGACTATGACCGCACTCTCACCAAGTCAATTGAGGAGGCGAAGAAGAAAGAGAGAGACACGGAAGGGTGTTGCGGCTCGGGAACAATCACAACAATCGGTGCCCCGCTAGTTATTGGGAATGAATATGGTTCAAACACGAGCGTGCTAGAACAGATATCCGAAATGTGCATTTGGATCAACTTGATGAATTTTTAGCGAAGCTGGTCTAAGCATTTCCCAAATGCTCGTGAGCACACATCAAAAGTGCTCGGAAGTTGATCATTGGAAGAAGGAATATGTATATGGCAAGAGTCTATACAACCACGAGAAGCTCATGGAACTTAATGCGCAAATGTACTTGTTAAACAAGTGGTACATGGCGGCGTGTCGCGAAAAGCGGATGACTATATTTGCGTCAAAATTAGAAACCATCATTACTTAGTGGCGATGACATTATAATGGTTGATTTAATGAGTTACACCGGCTATGCCATATGAGCGCTCTAGACAAATCTCTCATCAATTTGCTTTTGTGCATGCGTGATTCTTTCTTTTAATAATCTCACTCTAGCATATGTATATGTATAAGTAATTATCCTCACACTAGCTAGCATGTCTATACATATGCGAGAGACATGATGAGAGACCTCACACGTAGAAGCGACAAGAACATTGGTTTCGTTGATCCATATATCGTATTCAAGGACCCAAACACTCCCTACGATCAATGGAGACCTCAAGCGGAGAGGAATTTCGGAGGTTCTTGATCAACCAAAAGAACAAAAGATTTATACTCTTCCCCTACAACTTTGGGTGAGTGTTGTTATCGTGTGCACATTTTACTTTACTTACTCAATCCAACATAAAGATATATATGTTGACTCTATAAACAAATCAACTTTCCTTTGGATCTTGATTGTCTTGATCTCTCAAGCGGTCATTTGCTAATCTATGACTCGTTGAGAAAACCGCGGAAGATTACCAAGATATGATAGACATTATCCGGGGTAACCGATCTTTAAATATTTATTCCTGCTCTTTAACTCTGCAATAGTTAATTAACGATCAATTATTAGGCGGGGTTTGGGCTTGGTTAGTTCGGCTACACCGTCCGGATCTGAAAGCGCCACTTCACGATCCACACCGATTGGATGTAAGTTGTACTAGCTCGCCGCATCTTTACCTTATCATGCTTGACTCACGCGGGATAGCGAGAGTAATCTTTTATATCGTGCGATGGGTTCTCTGGCGACCACGGGCAACAATTTGTGTGGATACTACGTTTGCGAGTTCCTCACGGTGTATGCAAAAGAACCCATCTGAGATCAGAAAATGCGTAACAAGTATATATAATAAATCCATTTTATTTATTTGTTGCTATTAAATAAATCTTATGTATATTAATACTTCTTTCGTTTAATGCAAATTGAAGGAGATATGGTTGAAGGAGCAGTGTTGGATATGGACCGCCTCAAAGGAATTCAAGAGACAATCGCGGGATTTCTTAATGAGCATGTCCTCAAGCCCGACACGAGTTCTACTTTAACCCAGATGAACAATTGAAGCCAAACCGGACGAACATTTGTATGATATTTAAGTGGAGGACAACATTTGTGTTGTAAATACCAAGGATGCATGAATAATATTGTAAATTTTATGTGCATATATATATATATATATATATATATATATATATATACATATATATAGCTCCATAATATATATAGTTTCATACTTTATTTGTGTGTAATAATGTTCCAAACTAAATTATATGTGGGCGTATACATATATTAGCTTGTGAAGAATACGCATTTGAAAACCTAATGTAATTGTAAAACCAAAATCAATAATGAATTGAAATGGAAACAAAAAGAAAAAAACACCTTTAGTCGGTTGGTAATACCAGCAGGATTAAAACGCCACCAGTGGCTGACCAGTGGACCTTTTAGTCGGTTGGTATTACCAGCCGGGACTAAAATCGACCTTTAGTCCGGGCACGAGACCGGGACTAAAGGTGAACATTTAGTCCGATTTCCTAGTCCGGCTCTATAGCAGGGACTAGAGGCCTAGGCCCGGGACCAAAGGTGCGATACAGTAGTAGTGGCATGTTTTGACTAACATGGGTCAAGTTGTGAAGAACTTGTTCCCGAATTCGTGTTTGCTTATGCGTGGTTGTGCGAGTTGCTTGGTGGTCAACGACGGTCAGCGGCGAGGAGGATCGGGACTAGACTTGGAGAGTTGAGGTCGAGCGATCGGCGATGCGGGTGAGTTAATGACTCAAGCGTGACACAAGATGGACAAGGGTGACCTATTGGCGAATCCATGGCGCATGGTGAAGCGGTTTAGGTCAAAAGGTTAAAGACGGCGCTTTGAAGCGTGCGTGTGTGACCCGTTTGTTAGTGGGCCTTAGCAGGAGCCCAATGGAGTCAAACCCTAGGAGTCTAGGCCTCCACTATAAATAGGGAGGTGGTGGTTGCACCACCCGGCTCTTTCTCTCTCGCCTTTTATGTTTCAAAACCCTAATTGTCTTTAGGGAGTTGAGGTGGAGGCTAGCGCTCTTGATGGTTTGTGGTGAATTTCGTGATCTTTGATTGTCCAGCGATCCATGATGGTGTGGATGTAATCCAAAGATCAATCACGAAATCAATCTATGCAAGGTTTGCTTGAGATAAGTCTCTTTTCGTTCTTGCTTTCAATTTCGTGTTTTTAGGGCTTTCTTTGATCCATAAGTTTGTGATTGATTCTTTCACGTGAATTAGCTTGCTGTGATATGTGTGAATCTATCTAGCATCATCTTGATCATCAATCTCTCACGAACAAGCTTTAGGATCAAGTTTTCGTTCTTGCGGTTTTAGACCTTCGTTAATCAATTGGCAATTGCTCAAGATCGTTCAAGAATTATCATAATATTCGATTGGAATAGGTCCTCAATAGCATATAGAAGGTGTGTGCAAAGTTTCATAAAGATTGGAGTTGAGAATCAAAGTTTCACCTAATTGCAACCGTCATCGGGCCGATTTCTTATTTGCGGATCGGTTACGAAGTCGGCCGGTCGACGCGCGCGTCATCACCGGTCGACCGATTCAGAGGCGGTCCGACCGCCACTACTTCAACGCCGTCGAACCGCGACAATCGGTCCGACCGGTTAGGTCCACCGGTCAGACCGCCCGTGCTGTGAGTTTGCAATATTAGTTGATTTTGTTATTTTGCTTAGGGGATTTAATTGGATTCAATACTAGTCTTCCATTTATCTTGGTATATTGATCTTCATAGCTTCATCATAGCTATTGGAGTGAAATTGTGTTGAATTCATTATTTAGGAAAAAGTGAGCGTGCTCCTATTCACCCCCCCCCTCTAGTCGCCTTTTCGGTCCAACACATGACATGATGATGACATAACCATAGGGATGATATGGTAATGATGATTAATGAGCATTGTTGCATCATTTGCATTGTATAAGAGCCAGGGCAGTGAGTAATGCTATGTATATGGCTATTCGAGTGCTCTTGATAAAATCCTCTGAGTAGGGAATCCATGGGATGGAGGATAGAGTGTGTTATCGACGGGTGAACACTCCGCTATACCGGTATCAACTGATAAAGTTTGCATTGAGCATTTGCATACATGAAAACATAATAATCCGAATTGGTTTCATGGTGGTTGAGAAAGACATTGGGGTACGATTATGATGTTGATAATGATTTAACTAAATAATAAATTGTTTGTTTATTGTTCGATCATGTACTTGCTTAGTCGTGGACTCACCCTTGTTTTATTGTTGATTTTAGGAGATCTTTGAAGGCGACATGCGTGGGATGGAGTAACATATGTGCATCACATGCAATTATCACACAAATATTATTTATATTAGCGTGTTTTCATTAAATCTAGTGACATGATAATTCCCTTTTGGATTTATTCATAGACTTGTTTGTTATTAGTTCAATGGATTAAAACTTTGATTGATTTAATATTAGTTTGATTTTTATTACTTGTTGACATCCTATGTATTGGGAGCATTGTTCGAGCGTTTCTTGGGCACGTGTGTCCCATGCATTTCTCGGGTGCGTGTATCCCCAGCGTTTCTCATACACGTGTGACTTGAGCATTCTTAGCGTGTGTGACCAAGCTGCGAAAGTTAATTATCTATGCATTTATATTGTTAATTTGATTGCTAGGGTCAGGAGGGAACCCTACTATTGTTGAGAGAGCTTGTGGGAGAGATCCATGTGCTTCATCAGCCGGCGCCAGCAGCCCTTGCTACTACGGCATATGCTACTGCCTCTATTGCTCATATAGTTGTGCCTGAGGTGGGGATGAGTTTTTGTGAGTGGATGATGTTGAGGTTGGATTTGTTTGATGGATCCGGCATGCCGGTCCAGTCGGTGGACTGGCTATGCTACATGGAGACATAGTTTGGAGCTCTAGAGTTGACCTCACACCAGTAGACTCACTTTGTGGCCTTTCAGCTAAAACAGCTAAAAAGTCAGGCTGGCATCTGGTGGGATGGGGTCCTGCCTTCTAGGACCGCTGCTCAGGGTCCTATCACTTGGGATATCTTTGTTGAGCAGTTTAGGACGAAGTTCTACTCAGACGCCTTCTTGGAAAAGATGGAGGTCACCTTTTCTACTTTCGTTCGAGGGAAGAGGACTGTGACTGAGTATGAGGTAGAGTTCAGCAACTTGGTCTGCTTTGTACCTTCGGTGGCCAATGATGATCGCTTGAAAGCCTAGAGGTTCCGTCGGGGTCTCAATCCTGAGTTCCGACATGTTCTGGGAGCCACACCCCTCCATGACTTCAGCTCAGTTATTGAGCAGTCCAGAGGTATGGAGTTGGAGATGCATCTCACTACGGGGCTGCGGAGTTCTAGTAGTTTTGTTGCTTCTAGAGGAGACCAGAAGAGGAGTTTGAGCGAGGCGGTGGGTCTTTTCTGTGGCCCACTCCAAGTTGTTTGTTTATTGTTCTATTATGTACTTGCTTAGTCGTGAACTCACCCATGCTTTATTGTTATTTTTATGAAATCGTTGAAGGCGACATGCATGGGATGGAGTAGCACATGTGCATCGCATTCAATTATCACACGTATATTATTTATATTAGCATGTTTTCATTAAATCTAGTGACATGGTAATTCCCTTTATGGTTTATTCATAGACTTGTTTATTATTAGTTTGATGGTTTGGGACTTTGGTTGATTTAATATTAGTATGCTTTTTATCACTTGTTGCCATCCTATGTACCAGGAGCATGGTTCCGACGTTTCTTGGGCACGTGTGTCCCAAGTGTTTCTAGGGTACGTGTATCCCAAGCATTTCTCTAGCGCATGCGACCTAAGCGTTCTTGGCACGTGTGACCAAGTTCTGAAAGTTAATCCTTTATGCATTTGTATTGTTAATTTCATTATTTTGTGACCCGTTGTGCGGTTTTATTCCATTCATACCTTGATGGAATTATTGTTAATTAAGTTTTAAATTGGTAGTTAGCAAGGTTTAGGTGACATTCTGGGTTTAGTGTTGGGTCAGGGTATTACAAGATCAAGGAGTGTATGGTCCAGATCGAGGTGGTGGGACAACAATCCATTTAATGGAACATTTTGCGAAACACCCCGCACATACTTATCTTCTTTCCCCCAACTCCGTCCTCGTTCCTTCCCCATCCCCAAAGCCACCACCCTCCCCATCCCTAATCCCTACCCTCTCTTGCTCGAACCAGTGGCGGCATCGGCAAGCATGGCTACGGAACTCTGCTCCCTCCTTGCTTCTCTTCTTTCACCCAACACCTTCCTCGTTCCTTCTCCATCCCCAAGCCGCCACCCTCCCAAATCCTAATCCCCCTCCTTTCTCTCGCGCAACGGTGACGACGTCAACGGCCATGGCCTTCTCGCAGCAACCTCCTCCTACGCATTGGCTTGGAGACTCCCACTCCTTGTCGGCGTGGTGATCCTAATCCCCCGCCATGCGTCGACCACCCGTAGGCATGATCCCACTACGACAACTCCTAAAGCAGCGGCTTCCTTGTAGTTGACTTTGCCCCAATTCCGGTGACTTGTGTTCCATTTTTTATGCAGGCATACTGTAACATCCCCATTTTCTATATTTTAAAATTCTTTTGTGTAGTTTATCCCTATTAAAAATTTCACCAAATTTATTTGGATTAAATAAGAAAAATTGGAAATTTCAGAAATCAAAATAATTTAATGTGAATAATCCAAACATCAAATAATTACAAGACTATTTTATTTGGATTCCTTGTGCTTGGAAGTATTTTTCTTTGAATTTTCCAAGTTCATGTGCGATTTTTCGTGGCCTTTTTCCATTTTCCTGTATTTTCTAAAAATAAAATATCTACTAAAAATCCTGAAGGTTTGGTGGGCCACATTCCTTTTGTGCCCCACTTATTTATCTCTCTCCTCCTCCGTGCCTGACCTAGCAGGCCCAACTCATTGCTCGTCGCGCGCGTCTCTGCATGTCCACACACTTTTTGTCGCTAACATGTGGGCCCAGCGACTATTCATCATCTTCGACCCGGACTCGAGTAGAAGTTGTGCTGCCACCATCTTCTTTTCATGTGCCACACACCTTGGTCTATTTAAGCCTCGATGTGCGGGTCGAAACCCTAGCTGCACACCTTTCACCTTTTCCCTAAGACCAAGAGCTTGAAGCTACCGTCATTTCGCCGAATTTGGGGCCGAAGCCCTAGTACCGTCGTCGTCTTCTTCCTCGGATTCAGCTGCAGTCAGTGAGTGTCCATTGCCATTGACCCAACCACAAGAACCTGCTAGCACACCGGCTTACGGTGTTCCTTCCCTGGAATTGCGGATACCGTAGAGGCGCTACTACGGTTGCTGTTGAGCTTAAGGACGATCCACGACCTTGGTGAGGAACTCGGTTGATTGCTAGAGGAGATTATCGATGCTAAGGACGATCGACTACGACCACTTCATCGACGCACTCTTCGTTGGATCAGGCTGCTCCAACTCTTCTTCCACTGCACTGCGCATCTGATGGTAACGTTCTATGATCTCTTGCTTGCATGATATCCTGATTTACGTGGTAGAATTTTTGAATTACCAGCTAGTGTAGCCCACCCGTATCCCTTCAGTGGTACAGAGCCATCTTGCATAGTTTTTGATCTAGATCGGCCACATATACTTGATATATGGGAGTAGTAGATTGGATCTATTACTGTTTGGGTTTGATTATCTAGATCAGTTTATATGGATGGAACGATCTAGGCACTGGTCGATAAGATCGATCAGTTTTCGGTGGTAGTAGATGGGTTTACAGGTGGCATGGGTCAAAAGTACCAGATGGTCTTCTGCACTTGTTTACGACCATATTGCATGATACTCCTACCGGTCGGAATTCCGCCATCGGGGTATGCCGCATTGCGTGGTCGTATCAAAGTAGTGATCAGATTGGTTCGGAATAGGGATCGCCATGCTAGGTAATCGTGGCCGGGTTATATGGTAACATGTGTTCATGTCACCTAAAAGAATTGAATTCTATGCATAACTTAGTTTTGCAGGGATTGATTGTAACACCCTGACTATAAGGAAGTCAAGATGTCACCTACAATCACTACTCTTTAGTATAATAACATCAAAACGCATGACAATGTGAAGGAATTAATAAGGATATACGGAAACAAGAATTCATCATCAAGTTTAATCAATGGAAAGGAAATAAACAATTCAGAGGGATACGGTAGTTATGACCAAAATGGCTTATTACAATTCAACACAAGACATAAATAACGACAATAAAAGTTCTCAAAATATTTGGATTATGGTAGTGAGTGCATCGTGTTGAACTACCCTCCACGAGATCATTCTTCCTTGTCATTTACCTAAATAAAACAACAAAGCAAGAATGAGCCAAAGACTCGACAAGTACTTGTATGTAACAATCAAACATACCATGAACAATTTATCACAATCATAACTTGAACATTGATTGAAAACAACTTGATGAATGGATGAAGTGAAATGATGCATTGAAGGAATTGGACATATCGCAGCATATACCGGTATAGCGAGTGAAACACCCGTCGGTGTTCACTTAAAGTAACCGTATGAAGAGCGTTTCATCACGGCCGTCCAACGTGGCCCACATTGGAATGGTGGACTCACGTAACGTGGCCCACATTGGAATGGTGGACTCACGTACCCATTCTGGAATTGATGGGATTTTCAAGTGCCCATACTGGAATTGATGGGACTTACCAAAAAGAATCCACTTCCGTGGTCATAATGAATTTTATGAATGAACATGATGATTTCTCATGGTATGAATGAATATCACACATTAGTGGAAAAGACACATGGCATTCAACAACATGTGTAAACAAGTACAAGTATGTATTCCCACACAACATAATATATCAATAATGCCACACAAGTTAGTTGCATGAAATGGAATGCAACAACTGAAATGAATGCTAATTCTTTAATAACAAGAATCATCTTCTTGAAATGAAATAAACATCAGGATGGATAGAAAAGGCATTCACAATTTATCCCGATATCAAGCAAACAATTGGAAACATCACCAAACAGCATAGGGTACTTGCCTTCCGCGATGTGACGTAATAGGAGGACACGAAGATGCCCCTCCACTCACCGTCTCACCGCCTACACAAATGTATAATCGAA
The DNA here is from genome assembly GCA_036346395.1 of Hsuehochloa calcarea. Lineage (NCBI taxonomy): Eukaryota > Viridiplantae > Streptophyta > Magnoliopsida > Poales > Poaceae > Hsuehochloa > Hsuehochloa calcarea. The sequence continues at coordinate 4,399,422 of CM070605.1, read as the reverse complement.
ATAAGAATAACAAGGTATGACATTACTACAAGAGCCCTTCCATCCCCTCTATCTCTCCCACACAAACAACGGGATCAATTTTACCAAGTTTACCCAACAGCCCGATTACCGCTAAACTGGCAGCGATACTAGAAAAATCACCATTAATTATCTGTAACTCCAAAAGACTTGAAACCAGTGCCCAACTACTCTTAACAGATCAAGCTACAAAACTCTAGTTGACAGCATTCTCTGATTCCGCCATTCTCTGATTCCGCCAAAACAGAGGACTAAACAACCACTGAAAACACCGACAGGAATCTGTCCAGTTTTCAGAACAGCAGCAATGAAAATGGTGTAACTTTCAATATACTGATCCAAATGAGGTGATCTTTATCAACCTGGAAAGATAATTTAAAGGGCTACAAAAACCTAGTTGTGTGGAAGTTCTGAATCTGACTCTAACTAGATCAAAACCGAGGGGCAAACCGACAGATCCAAATTGTCAGGCAGACAGGACAGCGCGCGATTAAAAATTCATATCTCCTAAACCGTAAGGTGGAATCACGTGATCTCGGTGGCTATGGAAAGCTAAGAGTCGCGGCTACAATTCTCTAGAAGGGGAGAACCTCCAAATCGGCCTCTAACAGGTCGAAACCGGCCGCGCAACATTCTGGACAAATCTGGAACTACTGGAACAGCAAACCGGTTCGAACCTATTGATCAATTTCGCATCTACAACAAATCAAACAGCGAGTGGGAGTCCTTGTTACCCTTGTAGACCCGTGGGGCGACGTTGAGCAGTACTTGGGAAGACGGCCTCTCTTCTCCTCACCCTCTTCTCCTCTTCTCCTTGCTTCTTCTCTTGGCGATGCCACCAATGGCTTCCTCTCCTTTTCTCCTCATCTTGATAGAGCCACATGGGCACTGCTACTGATACCGTGAACAGTGACAGCGCACTATAGCTACAGTATTTTAGGGTTTTCCCTCCTTTTATACGTGGCCGACCCTCATGGGCCTCTGGGCCAAGGCACAAGCCAGTGTTGCGAAAAACTGCGAAACCCCTTTTCTTATGTCTAATTTCTATTTTGAGTGCTTTCTTCCTTATAATAAATCGGAGTATTACATTCTACCCCTCTTAACGAGTTAGACCTCGAATCTATACACGATCTACTCGAAAGAAAGCTGCATTTGAGTTTAACAACAACATCCCAAGCTTGGAATTGCTCGGTTACTCGCTTAACACTCGAACACACCAAGCGATCGTGCTTCGCATAAGGACCCGATGGTCAATGCGATATGCCAACTTTCTAATTTTTTGTAATTTTGAAACCAAGAGAATCCAACTAGAAATAGAGAGTCCTCATCGTGACCACGCGATGTTAACTCTCCCCAAAGGTTGAATTCCAAATTTGACAATTCATCTAGTAAACAAATCCATTTTCTAAATAAGCGGTTTACAAATGAACACCACGACAATCAAAGGAAGAATCACTCGAGCGCCCAAACCAAATGCTTCTTTTACTCGTCTGAATGGAAAGAATCACACACGACACAATAGTGCCAACCCAAAATTACGGAAAACACGGTTGACAACAAAAAACTCAAGCGAGAACTAAGAAAACGCTTCACTAGCAGAAACATTCTTTTCCTCGGTTTCTATTTAGGATTAAAACTTCTTCCTAACCTTGGAATTGAATTCATCGCATCCCACATGAGCTTAAACCTTTTAATTGAACATGCTCAAATTATGCTCAAGCTGAAACACATCATCCACACCATTGTGGAGAGACTCCATTGAATTCTTGAATACTCTAGGCATCTCGTTCTACCATTCAACATTAATTTGATTAAAAGCGTAAAGCGGCACAGGATAGATACCACACAATCACATTACCTCAAATTTTCAAGAACAACTCGAGAATCGTCGGTACACATGCTAATGTGTTACTTCAAAAGGTTCTAGCATAAACATACTCGGAAACTCATTTATTCCACTCTCTCTACACACAATCGGTGGGTGACCAAGGTCTAGCATAAGCAGATGCAAAGCCAGTTTAACTTCCAAAACCTCTACAACAGTTGCTCTTATAGCGATAGTGAAATCATCGAATTAAATCTCTAACATTCCCACAATTCTAACATACTCACTCATTGACATCATCGAATTCACCCCACCATCTCGCAATGCTATCCAATTGCGTTACTCTATAAGTTCAATCAAGGTTTCCATACCTCAGATAATCACCAACCTTTCAATCTTTGAATTGAAGTTACGGAATTTCACTATACGGTGTCAATCGGTAGTAACACTTTTCGGACTTACTTGAAGTCAAACATCTCGGTGAATCAATTTTCCCTCAAGGGATACAGATCAAAATCATTTCACCTTCTACTACTCCTCCGATAACTTGGTAGCAAAATATCACCACTACGATTACTCATCCACGACTAAGCGGTGGTCAAACTTACACTTTGCAACCACTTTGCAACACGAAATGTGATCCTTTCTCAAAGGAAGAAGCGAACAAGGATAAGTTTAATCACACAGACGAGGCGTTGCTCATCACGGCGAGCAAGAAACCATAAGGAATATTCGATAAAGGTGACTTTGGAAAAAAAGCGGAAATTGAGTTCACGAGTTGAGGAACACATCCTAAAAGCGATTAGCAAATAACGCCGTCTGAAAGAAAGATCTGCGATTGAAACTCGATATCTCTTGGCGGGAAGAGCAACAAGTTAGAAATGATTCAAATAACCACAAGATCAAATCAAGAATCAATAAAATCCTTCAGCAGTCAAATTAAGCTCGGAACAAACCGTCTACACAGGAAAACACGGGATCCAAATGATCGCGACCACAAAACTCGAAACATTTCCCTTTACGAGATTTCACGAAAAGCAACATGGGTTAACCGTCTCGAAGAGTTCGGCGAAAATTTTCTTTGATTGCAACCTCACTGCGAACTCAAACCAAGAAGCCTTTCGGACTAAATCACACGAAACCTTCAAGAAGCAATAGGATAATCCAATTCCTTAAGTTATTCAAATGATTTGATTGCAGTTGATTTGCGATCTCAAGGTACATGAAAGCTAGACTTGAAATATTCTCATTTGAGCGATGTCACCAAAGGCGATCAATTTACTACAAGTAATAACATCAAGCTCACAACCACATTTAGAAAATATTTTGAAAGACCCAGCGAAAAGAATGGGTTGAATACTTCTCAAAAGAAGAGGCACATGAAAACGCTTTTCACCAACTGGGAAGTCACTTACCACTCGCAGTGAACACAGAACCAAGGGGAAAACCAATTAGGCAATGAACTCATTGAACATAGGTGGAGTCCACAATTGAAAATATAAGCCTCGCAAGAAGAGAATATCGGATCTTCTGAGATAAGAACAACGAGCATTCAAGATCAAAAGCGCTCGCATCATTTGAAGAACCATTATAACTTTGCAACAAATCGTTTCTGCGGTAAATTTCGTTTATCATAATAAACTTGGACCTCCGATGAGGTCATGAACACAAAACTCGAAATTGAATCATTTTGGAAACATCAAGAAAGGTGATCAAACTTCTTTCTCTATAAAAGAATCAACCTTATTCTCACATTATTGATCATATCAATAAACCTTCTAAAGGAAACATGACAAATCGGGTTATAGAAATTTTCAGCATCAAATGGAATTGTAATAACAACTTGTTCTCGAAAAGGAACCTAGTACGAATGCCACAAAGTGAGACAAACCTCTCACACAACACCACAAAACATTAGAAAGGGTCTCGACACTTTTCCTTTTCAAAGGAGGTTATAAACTCCAACACTCCAACTACTCCAAAAGAATTGGTAGTCGAAATTTCTTCAATAAACTTAGTAGAAGATAATTCCGTTATCAAAATACCAAGCAGTTAACGGGTCCCCTTAAACAACAAGAGAGATAGGACTCTTACAAAAAGAATGATCTTGTCAATCATAACGTTTACAAGTAGCAAAGAGAACTCAGCAATCAGAAAGACAAGAATTGTTTTGAAAAACATCTAGGGACCAATAGGAACCGTAGCCAACCAATTTGTTTGATTACCATCTTGACTTAATCACCACAAGGCACCCCAAAAGGGTTTTAACACTAATCCCGAGAAAAGAGATCGTTAAACTTCAAGACGGAATGATCCAAAAGAAATACATGGAGCCAATGCTTCCTCGTGTTAACGAACTTGCAAGAAAACTCTCATTATACAAACTATCAAGCGAGTAAGCGAGTCGCTATTTTCAATGAGAAGGAAGGAACAAACATGGAAATATCAATATTGCCAACTGTCGAAGATCATTTAAAATAAAAGAAATTCAACAAGCTGAAAAACAATAATATTTTGAGAGAACCATTAAAGACCTATTGGATCTCATCAACTACCATGAATCATGAACCTAAGAGAAATTCATCAACTACCACCGGACAAGAATTTGTCAAAATCAGAAATCAAGGAAGAGAACGACTTACTAAAGCAGCTCAAGAGAAATATGCAAGATCAATACAAACTTGATAAAGAACTTGCAAAAGAAGTTTTCCAATACCGAGATTCCAAGCGAGCGAATGAGTTAAATTTCCCCAGCAGGTAAAACAAATCTTTTGTGAAAAGAGGAATCTTGCATTTGAACTATGCTCATGTTGAGCGAAATATCACAATAGTCGAAAGGGCAATATTCGTTTCAGCGAGCGAATCGGAGAATCATTGGAGCTTGCCTTCTTCATTAAAACCCCAATTTCAAAAGAATCCACAGTGCCGGAACCACAACGAGAAACCGGATATAAGTTCGAGAAAGGCAATAAGTTCATCAATGAGCTCATGCTCAATCTGAGCTTATGGAGCAGGTAAGAAGTTCTCTAATATCATACTACAATCGGTGGTGTAGCTTTGGCAAAACCCATGACAACAACCACGATCTCAACTGATCAACGCCCGCTAGCGAAACGCATAACTAATGCAATCAATTATGAATATATATATATATATATATATATATATATATATATATATATATCAGATCATCTCATGACGATCATAGAATAATTTCATAGATAGAGGTTATCACATCATATCATGGATTAACACATCATAGCACAACACAATTTAACAACGACTTAATACTTGAGTCACCACAATTGAAATGCGGAAGCAACAGTTTACCCAACCCCTCCTAATGTGCACAGTGTGTCAATTTAATATGTTTGAATGAACCACGGACCTAAAGCCCTCTCGATACCAAGCTGTAACACCACGACTATAAGGAAGTCAAGATGTCACCTACAATCACTACTCTTTAGTATAATAACATCAAAACGCATGACAATGTGAAGGAATTAATAAGGATATACGGAAACAAGAATTCATCATCAAGTTTAATCAATGGAAAGGAAATAAACAATTCAGAGGGATACGGTAGTTATGACCAAAATGGCTTATTACAATTCAACACAAGACATAAATAACGACAATAAAAGTTCTCAAAATATTTGGATTATGGTAGTGAGTGCATCGTGTTGAACTACCCTCCACGAGATCATTCTTCCTTGTCATTTACCTAAATAAAACAACAAAGCAAGAATGAGCCAAAGACTCAGCAAGTACTTGTATGTAACAATCAAACATACCATGAACAATTTATCACAATCATAACTTGAACATTGATTGAAAACAACTTGATGAATGGATGAAGTGAAATGATGCATTGAAGGAATTGGACATATCGCAAAGACATATCTGGGGTATAGCGAGTGAAACACCCGTCGGTGTTCACTTAAAGTAACCGTATGAAGAGCGTTTCATCGGCCGTCCAACGTGGCCCACATTGGAATGGTGGACTCACGTAACGTGGCCCACATTGGAATGGTGGACTCACGTACCCATTCTGGAATTGATGGGATTTTCAAGTGCCCATCTTGGGAATTGATGGGACTTACCAAAAAGAATCCACTTCCGTGGTCATAATGAATTTTATGAATGAACATGATGATTTCTCATGGTATGAATGAATATCACACATTAGTGGAAAAGACACATGGCATTCAACAACATGTGTAAACAAGTACAAGTATGTATTCCCACACAACATAATATATCAATAATGCCACACAAGTTAGTTGCATGAAATGGAATGCAACAACTGAAATGAATGCTAATTCTTTAATAACAAGAATCATCTTCTTGAAATGAAATAAACATCAGGATGGATAGAAAAAGGCATTCACAATTTATCCCGATATCAAGCAAACAATTGGAAACATCACCAAACAGCATAGGGTACTTGCCTTCCGCGATGTGACGTAATAGGAGGACACGAAGATGCCCCTCCACTCACCGTCTCACCGCCTACACAAATGTATAATCGAAATAAGAATAACAAGGTATGACATTACTACAAGAGCCCTTCCATCCCCTCTATCTCTCCCACACAAACAACGGGATCAATTTTACCAAGTTTACCCAACAGCCCGATTACCGCTAAACTGGCAGCGATACTAGAAAAATCACCATTAATTATCTGTAACTCCAAAAGACTTGAAACCAGTGCCCAACTACTCTTAACAGATCAAGCTACAAAACTCTAGTTGACAGCATTCTCTGATTCCGCCATTCTCTGATTCCGCCAAAACAGAGGACTAAACAACCACTGAAAACACCGACAGGAATCTGTCCAGTTTTCAGAACAGCAGCAATGAAAATGGTGTAACTTTCAATATACTGATCCAAATGAGGTGATCTTTATCAACCTGGAAAGATAATTTAAAGGGCTACAAAAACCTAGTTGGGTGGAAGTTCTGAATCTGACTCTAACTAGATCAAAACCGAGGGGCAAACCGACAGATCCAAATTGTCAGGCAGACAGGACAGCGCGCGATTAAAAATTCATATCTCCTAAACCGTAAGGTGGAATCACGTGATCTCGGTGGCTATGGAAAGCTAAGAGTCGCGGCTACAATTCTCTAGAAGGGGAGAACCTCCAAATCGGCCTCTAACAGGTCGAAACCGGCCGCGCAACATTCTGGACAAATCTGGAACTACTGGAACAGCAAACCGGTTCGAACCTATTGATCAATTTCGCATCTACAACAAATCAAACAGCGAGTGGGAGTCCTTGTTACCCTTGTAGACCCGTGGGGCGACGTTGAGCGGTACTTGGGAAGGCGGCCTCTCTTCTCCTCACCCTCTTCTCCTCTTCTCCTTGCTTCTTCTCTTGGCCGATGCCACCAATGGCTTCCTCTCCTTTTCTCCTCATCTTGATAGAGCCACATGGGCACTGCTACAGTACCGTGAATAGTGATGGCGCACTGTAGCTACAGTATTTTTAGGGTTTTCCCCTCCTTTTATACGTGGCCGACCCCTCATGGGCCTCCTGGGCCAAGGCACAAGCCAGTTGCGAAAAAACTGCAGAAACCCCCTTTTTCTTATGTCTAATTTCTATTTTGAGTGCTTTCTTCCTTATAATAAATCGGAGTATTACATTGATGTGCATAGTATGGCCCATAGTGTATGTGATGCATGTATGAATTTTCATGGCCTGCGTGTCATGCTGTGAGATAGCCATCGAGCTACATATTACTGTATAATGGTATACGTGCCAACTTGTGATGCTTGATATTATGCTATATAATTCATTACTAGCTCTTAGTAGATGAATGCAGTCGGAGATTTCAAGCATAATGGCTCGGAGGACAGGAAGCACGGTGATGGAGATCTTCATGTCAAGGGTCATACTATTTCACAGTTTAATACGATTATCTGTAAATGTTTATTCCTATCATGCTATTGATCATGTTTATCATTAGATATGTTAACATGGTAGAATAGTATCCCTCAAGAAATATTAAGTAAATTTGATGCCTTTCCAATTGCCGCGACCATCACGATTTTCATCGTTAATTGGTAGGTCTACAAAAGTAGGGTGCCATTAATTATCTTAATAAGATGGAGTGGGTGTCGGACCCGGGAGTAACACCCCCAAATCTTCTGTGTATTTTTAAACTAGTCCCATGATCAGTAGCTAGTTGACACAGTAAACAAATATGATAATACCCATAATTCGCATAACTTTATTAATAAATAGAGTTGAATACAAAAGAGGTTTACAAGCCAACAATAAACAAACACAGCAGAAGACAAAGAAGTAGTGGAGTCCAGCTGATCTGCCACAAGCAATCGACTGGGGTAGCGACCTAGTCGTCGAGATCCACACTGGTGGTGAAGTTCTTCTCCTCTGAAAATTATTTGCATGAAACAAGGGCAAGCACAACTTCTGTGCTAGCAAGTTACACCCAATAACAGATTATAATGCATGGAGGGATATATCAAAGAAATGATCATTGGTTAAATTTGCATAAAGCAATGTTTTCTTTAAATATTTGTACTAAGTTCCAAAGCAATTATTCTATAATTAAAATTCATTTTATAAATTCTCAAGTTTATAGTAGGATAACCTCCATATAAAACATGGTGATGGATACCCTCCTATCACATGACTTCCTGCCCAACTTCCCATTTGGATAGAAATCCAAAACCATTTGATAAAGTATTTTGAAAACAAAATAAAAGTCTAACTTTGAGTGGCTTTGCTCATCATGTCCATGACCGTGGACACGGCTATTCGAATAGTTTTACACTCCGCAGAGGTTGTACAGCTTTACACACAAGAGATAATCAACTTTTAATGTCCGTCTTACACACTTCCGTACGTGTGCGACTAAGTGATTATCACGGGACCTTTACGATGCATCATTCCAAAGTAGTCTTGTCCGCTAAGGTTTCACTTCCTTTGCATTAACCATCCACTAGAAGCCCCCTCTTGCGCCGCTAAGGTTTCACTTCTATTGGGTTAACCACCTGCCGGAAACCCCCTCTTGCATCAAGTAGGAATACTATCTAACCGACACCCACACACCAAAATGGCACAACTAACAATGGAACGTTGCAAATTATTCAGCCTAGCCTGTCCCATTCAAGGCTTGTGGTAGTACGGTGGAACTTTGCAAGAAGCGGCTCGAAGACCGATCCATAACTAACTTGGGTGACTTCCAAAATAACCCCTAGACCTCAACCCTACCCGGATTGAGCCCGTGCATAAACCTGCACCCACCAACTATCCATTTCACCCCAGTCCAAACCATAAATTTTATTTTATTTTATTTTTCAAATCATTTGTAAACCTCCATGACACACCGATGCCATGGATACAATTTAAACAATTATATGATTTTTGGCTGTAAATTTCCAAATCAAATATTTCAGGTCTAAGTATGGCTAAGCATAATTTTTTCCAAAATGTTATAGTTCATACTATTGCATAAAATAGAATTTTGTCTAAGGTGTCAAGATATTTTTGATTCAATAACAAAGTAAGCTATACAATGATAATGGGAATAACTAAAATTTCAAAGCAGATATTTAAATTACATTGAAGAGAAATATCATGCAATAATAATTTAAAATATAATTTAAATAATTTAAAATAATAAGATAAAATATGATCAAAGGTATAACTTGCCTTGCTTGGTTAAATGTTGTTCTCAAATAACGTTAAAATCCGGTTGTTCGAAGTCGTCGAAATATATACGCGTACATAAGCTAAATTCAAATAAAATCAAAATAAAATCCAAAAATTATAAAATAAATACTAAAAATAAGATATCTACTTTATATGAATTTAGGAATTTGAATCGACATAATCGGAGTTCGTATGAGGGAGAACGAATTTCCGGTAGATTGAAAGTCACATGAAATAATAGAATTTCGACAATCGCTATTCATTGGCTGATTCGGTTTCTAATTTCAGAATAGAAATAGAAAAATATTTGTGTGTAAGAAATAGAGGGTCCACTGGAGAATTGGAAGATGTAAATGACAAGTGGACCCAATTGTCATATACACAGGACATGAACTATCTCCACAGCAGTTACGTGCATATCAGTGCGTACATAGCATGGGAGCGCACAGGGAAAATGGTGGCACCGGCGAGGATAGAGAGAGCGTGGCATAGAACGCGATGACTCAAACCCAACGGTGTCGACGGCTCGTCGAGAGGTCCTTCAGTGGCGACGCAGTCCGACGGAGAAGACCTTCGACGGGTGGCGGGCTGACGTCGGCATTCCGGCAAACGGAGAGGAGTTAGCGGGTGAGGTTTGTGGTGAAACGAAGAGGGAAATGCGGGGGAACACAATGTTCACCTCGTTTGTGGTGGAACGGGCACGATCGGCCAGCGGTGGTGACGACGTGCAAAATGGACCAAATAAATAATAAAAATAAAATAAAATCTAAAAATTATAAAATAAATACTGAAAATTAGAGAATGAATTTAGATGAATTTAGGAGGAATAATCAACGCATTTGGAGTTTGTATGAGATAGAAAGATTCTTGAAAAGAATAAAATGGATGTGTACAAAAGATGAACGTGACTAGATAATAGCCTACTGTTCTCCATGCATGCTGACGTGAACAGCAAGCATGGCAAATGGCAGTAGCGTCAGTGAAGGAAAAGGAAGGTTGACCGGTAAATTAGCAAAATGGGTCGTTGACCTTGAGACGAGGCCGTAGGAGGTGGCGGTGGCGCGCAAAATGAAATTAATAGCAGAAATTGAATAAATCTAAAAATTATAAAATAAATACTGAAAAATAAAGGATGCATTTAGGAGGAAGAATCAACGGATCTGGAGTTTGTATTAGAGAGAACGAATTTTTGGAAGCAATAAAACGAACATGTACCAAGGTGCTTAGCTAGATAATATGTTGCTACTGTTCATCGTCTTCATGTAGAGAACATTACACAACAAAACAAGGAGGAGATGGCGGTGGTGGTGAAGGAAAAGGGACACGTGGCTGGTAAATTAGCAAAATGGGACCCCGACGATGAACTCTACCTGATGGTGGTGGTGGCTTGGCCAGAGGTGACTCAATGCTATGGTGGTGCAGCGCACGGGCGACGGTGGCGCACTGGGCGGCGGTGCTCCGGTGATGCTCCGACGAAGGCGAGGTGAGCACCACGTAGAACGTCGCGGGGCGAAGTTAGGGGTGGTGGAGATGGCACCGGAGCTCCACCGTAGGAGGCCCAAATGGCTGATGAACGGCGTTCGGCCGGTGATGGAAAAACCTTGATTGCGTCGTGGAGGAAGGGAGAGAGGAGCTAATATTTTCAGGGATGGATGAGGGAGAGGAGAGGCACATGGTGCTCTCTTATATAGGGGTGGAGGTAGACCGGAGGAGGAGATCAAGGCGCATATGTCACGGCTGGACATGGCGCGTTCTGTTGATTTTGCGCATTGACGAGGGGAGGAATGGCCGGGAATAGAGGTGGAGTGATGAAGAAAATTGATTGCCACTAATTTGGTGAAGAACAGGGTAGGGAATCACAGATTTTAAAAGCTCCAGAGGAGCACTCATGGCATCGGGCTGTGTCGGCCATTGCTGGACAGGAGAAAACGATTCGCTGGAGGAAGAAAGAAAGAGAAAGAAAGGAATAAAAGAAGGAAAGGGAAGGTATGACCAATGAAAGAAAAAAAAGGAAACATGGTAGCTTTGTAAAGTTAAGTGAGCTTGGCAGGGAGAACGATTGGGATGGGTGACTGGCGAGAATTCTGTTTTTTTATATTACTTTTTTTTTAAATTTCAAAATTACAGATTAAGTACTAAATTGAATAGATTTTTAGAACATAGCAAATAGAGTCCAACAATTCTATAAAAATTCAAAAAAACTCCTAGAATTATTATGAACTTAATAAAAAATAATTCCAACTTAAAGTTGGCTTTTATTTTTGCACATAATTATTTTTTCTGAAAATAGGAAAAGTCTTTTTAAATACCAGAAAATTCTAGAAATTAATTAAAATTTTATTTTTCCCTTTAAATCCCATAAAATTCAATAAATTTTCTTTTTGAATTTAAAACCAAGAAATTTAAATAATTGATTTTTTTCCTTTTAACATAGAAAACTCTTTTTAAATTACAAAAAATCAAGATAATTCTTTGACAGCCAGAAAATCCAATAAAATAATAACTTTATTTAATTTTATTTTGGTAACAGAACTTTGTGATGTTACAATCGACATGCATAGTATTGGTTTAACTTGACAATGTTATCAAAATAGTTTTGGACCTTAGGGTATAATATTGGTTGCTGGGGTATAGAGATGCCACCGAACAAACAGGAGTCATATATGATATGATTGGCAAGAGATTGCCAACCTAAATCACTAAGTTTCTAGCAATGATGCCAAAGCTCAGTAGGACTTAATGATATATAGCTCTTGAACTTACTATATGATGTTAGAGGGAAACATGGTTTAGAACATATAGTGGGAGTATCTTTTATTGACGGTTGATGATTAAGTTCGACTAGGTATGGACTGGTCATATGGTGATACGACCAGGGCCAGACTAGTCTTGTGGTGATACGATCAGGTCCAAACTAGTCGTATAGAAATACAAGATGGTCGTAGACTGGTCGAATATGACCACAAATATGAGTGTCTAATAAAAGATCTTTCTTAAACATAGTGTTGAATTTTTACATATATTTCTATTGTAGATCATGGCACCTACTTACTTCTTCTGCACCTACCTTTAATTTGCGATCTATTCTTGAGAAAGAAAAGTTGAATGGAATAAATTTCATTGACTAGTTTTGAAATTTGAGAATTGTTCTCAAACAAGAAAAGAATGAATATGTTTTAGAGGGTCCCTATCCCGAGGAACCAAATGCTAATGCTACCCGTACTAAAAAGGATGCTTATGAGAAGCATTGCAATGACGCAGTCGATGTGCACTGTCTTATGCTTGCTACCATGAACTCTGAGCTTTAGAAGCAATATGAGACCATAGATGCTTACAATATAATTGTGTGTCTAAAAGGTATGTTTCAAGAGTAAAGCAAGGGTAGAGAGGTACAATACCTCTAAGGCATTATTTTCTTGTAGGCTATCAGAAGGTAACCCGATTAGTTCTCATGTGATCAAGATGAATGGGCACATTGATAGCTTGGAAAAGCTTGGTTTTCTCATTAGCCAAGAGTTGGCTATCGATGTGATTCTCCAATCACTTCCTACGAGCTTTGAGCCGGTCATGCTGAATTTTCATATGAATGACGTAGAGAAGTCAATGACTGAGTTGTATGGCATGCTTAAATGTGCTGAGGAGAGCATCAAGGAAAGTTCTAATCATGTGATGATGTTTTAAAAGACTACTAGTTCAAGAAGAAGAGTAAGTCGGGAAAGAGAAAAAGCAAATGAAAGACTCAAGATGAGATCGAGAGTCTCAAAGCTAAGCTTAAGAAGCTCAAGCTAGGTCCTAAGATTGAATCAGAATATCACTATTGTCATGAGACTGGGTATTGGAAGAGAAATTGCGAGAAGTACTTTGCAGAAATGAAAAAGAACAAAGGAAGTAAAACTCCAATTCAGTTATAAATGTTATAGAAATTAATGTTGCCACCTCTATGATCAGTTCTTGGGTATTTGATACCGGATCGGTTGCTCATATTTGTAATTCAATGCAAGGACTGATAAGGAGTAGAACTTTGGCAAGAGGAGATGTTGATTTTTATGTGGGCAATAGAGCAAGAGTTGCTGCATTAGCTATTGACACTTTACCATTAGCTTTACCCTCAGGATAAGTTATGGAATTAAATAATTGTCATTATGTTCCAGCCTTAAGCAAAAATATTATTTCTGCTTCTTGTTTAGGAGTAGAAGGTTATGAGTTTAGAATAAAGAACAATTGTTGTTCAATTTATTTTGAAGATATGCTTTATGACCATACTCCATTGATGAATGGATTGTATGTTTTAAATCTTGAGGATATTCCTATCAATAACATAAATGCTAAGTGACTTCGACCTAATGATTTGAATCCCATTTTTATTTGACATTGTCGTCTAGGTCATATAAATGAGAAGCGCATGATGAAGCACGATAAAGATGGTGTTCTAAACTCATTTGATTTCGAATGATTTGAAATATGTGAATCTTTGTTATATCATGGGGATATGCTCATGATCTTAGAATGATGATACAATTGGTAATGGCGTTGAAGGTTTATCGAAACATGAGTTTTCGATAAAGTTCAGTCTTTGTCGGTATGTGATCGGGCCGCCGGTAGTGGTCCGGCCGGCACGTGTGGCGATCCGACCGGCCAAGCCTCAGGTGTAGTGGCTGGCGGTCAGACCGACCATGGGTGGCGGTCTGACCGACCATTAAGTGGCTTTGAGTTTGGAGTTTGGCCAAAATATAGAGTGTAGGCAAGAGAGGGGATTCTCCTACACTTGATCTCATAATTTTTGGAGTTTCGAGTCAAAAATTCTATTCGTTTGAAATTTCCAAAGAGGTTTCGGATTTCCAGAGAGCAAATTTGGCTAAGTCCCTAGGCTAGGCGGTCAGACCGGCCAGGTGCCGGTCAGACCAGCTATGGGTGCCGGTCTGACTGGTTTTGACTTGTTCGCCGGCTAGCTTGGCAGCGATGTTTGTTGGTTATGTCAAGTTCATGGGTTTCAATACATATCTGTTGCATGATGTATGTTTTGACTAACGTGGGTCAAGTTGCGAAGAACTTATTACCGGAATAGATTTCTTGGTCTATTGTTGTGCAGGAAGCTTGGAGGTCAACGACAGTCAATGGCGAGAATGATCGGGACTAGGCTTGGAGAGCTGAGGTTCAGAACGATCGAGGATGCCGGGTGAAGTCAGTGGACTCAAGCAAGGCGCAAAATGGATAAGGATGACCAAACGGGAAGTTTAGTGCGACGGGTTGCATCAAGTGGCGCGGGGGTCAGTGCAAGTGCCATAGTGGTTTCGGTGGGAGCCGGATGGGAGAGACTTGTCGACATGAAGAGAGCCGTTGATCAACCTACACGTGGCGAAGCATGGGATTGCTTCATAAAGGTTGGACTCGGTCTTAGGAGAAGGATCGAGAAGGGGTATTTTGGTAACTTTACTAAAATACCGTCTTGATGACTTTTGATGAGGACATCCCTATTACAAATTCATCGTCCACTCCAAGTGATGAGGACATCCCTGCCATTTCAACTCCTAACCCTCCTAGCACCATTGCACCAACTGGCCCTATTACTCGGGCAAGAGCAAAACTTCTTAACAAACAGGTGACTCTTCTCCTAACTGAGTTTCCATTTGATTCTCATGAGAATTGGCTACTACCTAAAGCATTTCATCTATGTGTAGTTTTATTTGACAAAGAGGAGGCATGGTTGGCCGAAATGGATGGAGAAGAAGGTGAAAAGCATCAAATTCGGATTCGGAATCAGCATCAAATTCGGATTCGGAATCAGCAGACAGTCCGGATTAAAACAGTCATAACTTTCACAAACGGAGTCCGACTTGGGTGTTCTTGTTCTTGTTGGAAAGATAACTTCAAGGCCAATCCAACGGATCCTCCCTCACTCCTAAATTCATCATGTATCAAAAGATATGATCGAAACAATGTGATAGTTGTAAAATCAGGGTTTCCTTTTTTGTTTTGGAATGTGTCGGAATTGGAGTAGGACTCCTAATCCGAATTAGAGTAGGTTTAGGGCCTCTTGGCCAGCCATGAGGTGGAGAAGGGGCACTATATATTGAGGGGTAGACCCCCATTGTAACCTCAGACCACGTTTGAGAAAAATCAATCTACAAAAGTTTTCGAGTTTAGCTTTGCTACCAAAATTCCATAGGGAATTTGGAGTGTCTTCTTCAATCAAGATCGTTCAGCCTTTCCGCTGGGAATTGGGTGCACGATAGATCTTCGCTTGGTGGTCGGCAAAATCAACACGAGTGTATTTTGGCGGATTAAAGAGTGTTCGTCCCTTGCACTGCATTGGAGGATCATTACAATTCATCAAGACTCCCGTGAGTATCCATCCTACGTCGAGAAGATCGGGCGACCCCGTATCATCTTGGTATCAGAGCGCGGTTTACTCGGTAGGATCTTATCCCTTTAAATTTTAGTTTATTACTTACTGTCCTATAGTCCATAAACCGAAAACAAAAAAAAATCCATTAGAAAATTTTTTTACGTGCTGATCTTAGTGTACTTTGCGTAGCTCAATCTTTGCATATTATATCGTTGAAAATCCGCTAGTTGATACTTCAATTAGCATTAAAAAAAAGTAGATTCAATTTACTTCTCGGAATTCGTGTTCTTGCTTCAATATTGGGGATTCTTCTTCGTGTTTGATTCTACGTATTTGCAAGAGTCCTAATCGCCAGAAGAATCCTAGTCGGACACATTCGGACCATCCAAAGGTTTGCGCATCTGTTGAGGGCTTCACTTAAATCCTTTGATACTTAAGACTAGTCTTTGATAATTGCATTGTGGGCTACTTTTAAATTATATATCTCGACTGAATATCATCATTTGATAGTGCATCACCCTCGGCTGAAAAAAATAAAGTTTAGAGAGAGAGAATTTTACCTGTGTTTTCCCAAAAAATTGTGACTCATATACCTAATTAGATTCAGAATAAGATTTTGAATCTTTCGGAGTCACTTACGGGGTATTAAAAAAAAGGGAGGCCAAAAAAAAAGAGGTAAAAAAAGAGGGCCGAACTCGGGTGAGTACTCTACACCAGATATTTAGTTAGAGTATTTAATTTTTTGAGTAATTCCGTTCCCTTATTTTCATTGCAATTGTCTAGCGTCTCTCCTAGTACTTGATGCAAACGAGCTATTATTCCTGATTGTTTCTATTTAGCTCATTCCTTTGTTGCATTGAGTCACATTGATCATTGCGTGTGCGTTCAGACACTTCACTTACATCTATTGGATCAGCACATAGGCAATATTTTTCTAGCTTGGATTATTACTTAATTTTACAACATCGTGAAATTCAGATTGTTTAGGATAAATACCTCCTAACCAAGCTCCACAAAATATCCTTTGCCGTACAATGGTGAGTCACTTTTAAATCCGCTTAATCATCACTCGTTATTGTAGCCACCACCAAGTGTAAGTTTCTTTTGGCCCCAATTCACTTCGGAAAGGTAAGAACTTTACTTGGGAGAGGAAAAGTGAGATTGATTGAACTCCACATATCACCCATATATTTGTGGTTTTTGGTGTTTTTCTTTTCTTTTCTTTGTGCTACTAACCATGTCAGGAGGAGACGACAATATAGGAGAGGAGCATGATCTGAATTCCCTGGTAACTCGTTTTCAATTCCAAGCATTGAGGGGAACTTTGCGCAATGAGTTCACCGCTACTACTTCTGCCTTGGAGGAGCAACTCAAGGCGGAAATCAACAACTCCACACAAGACATGCACATTGAGATGAACCAACAAATGAGTGTGCTACGTACCAACATTGTGAACGATGTGGTGCGTGCACTTCGACCACAACAAGAGGAAGGCAGTGTTCATCGTGGAGGTGGGATCCCTCCACAAGATGAGGGAGCGGGCGTTGCTCGAGGTGACCAAGAAGCGCAACACAGGCGAGACCGCGTGGTGGCCAACGCCATTCGTCCACCCCTGCCAGGGAGAGGTGAAGGGGGCGGATTCCATGGTCCGGGGAAGGGCCAAGGACATGGAGGCCGTGGTGGAAGAGCACCTCGTTTTGACAACGATGACTTTCTTCACTACGATGACGGCTACCACCGCCATAACCGTCGCGGCGACGAACGCCCCAATGAGGACAAGTTTGGTAAGCTTAAATTTACCATGCCAACATTTTCAGGTACACATGACCCGGAGGCATACCTTACTTGGGAGCTCAAGGTGGACAAGGTGTTTCGCTTGCACAATTATTCAGAGGAGAAGAAAATTCACATGGCAGGACTTGAATTCCCTGATTATGCACTCATATGGTGGGAACAAGTTCAAAATCAAAGGAGAGAGCACGACGAACCTCCCATCACTACATGGGAAGAGATGAAGTACCACATGAGAGCAATGTTTGTTCCCAAACATTACAAGAGTGATTTATTTGATAACTTGCAGCAAATGAAGCAAGTAACACTCACGGTGGAGGAGTACTATAAAGAGATGGAGATAGCGATGATTAGAGCTAATGTATATGAGCAAGAAGAGCAAACAATGACACGATTCCTTGTTGGTTTACACCCTTCCATCAAGCGCATCACCGAATTTCAGCCTTACAACAACATGGTAGAGTTGGTGCATCAAGCAACCAAGGCTGAAAGGCAAGTGCAACAAGATATAAGAGTAATAAAAACATCATCATACACACCTCGTTCAGCACCTACAGGAGGTAAACCCACATCTCGTTTCAATTTTTTTAAAACTAATCCCTCTAGTAAAAGTTTTGCTCCTAGTACCAATGCTACACCAGGCGGGAAACATACAAGTACACCTATTGCCAATAAGAGTCCAACACCTTCTACCTTGTCTTCAGTGGGTTCCACAGCAAGAAGTAGTGCCATACAATGCTTTAAATGTCTTGGACGAGGTCATATGCAAAAGGATTGTCCAAATAACAAGGTTATGTTACTTTTGGAGAATTGAGAGTATGACTCCACTAGCGAGGAGGAGGGTGACGCTCTTGCTGATTTGAACAGATTGAGAGATGTACATGAGCAAGGATAAGGGGAGGAGGTGCTTGAAGATGGTTTTTGTGACCCCGAGGCTGGCCCTATCCTTGTATGCACACCGACGGTGTTGAGTGTGCAAGCAAAACCCACTCATGAGCAGCGCTGCAATCTTTTCCAAACAAGAGTTCAGGTGAGTAAAGATGGTAAGTGTTGCAAAGTATTATCGATGGTGGAAGTTGCCACAATTTAGCTAGTAAAGAGCTTTGTTCTAAACTTGGTTTGAAATATAAGAAACACCCACATCCCTATCAAATTCAATGGTTAAACAATGATGGGTCGATGAATGTTGGATATACTGTTGATATAGCTTTCAAATTGGTTCTTATCGTGATACCATTGAATGTGATGTTGTGTCCATGGATGTATGTCACTTGTTATTAGGTAGACCATGGCAATCTGATGGATTCGTGATTCATGATGGAAGAACTAATCAATACAAATTCATGTGGGATAATAAAGATATAGTGCTACGACCATTAACTCCTTCTCAAATTGTGAGTGATAACATGCAAAAGATTGCGGTGAAACTGGAGACTGAGAGAGGGAAGGAGCCAAAGAGTGGGATTCCACAAAGGAATCGTGAAAACCAAAAGCTAAAAATGAATGGAAAAGGTGAGAATGAGGGAGAGAAAAGGTTAGTTATGGTAGCCACTAAATCTGATTTAAGATAGATGAGAGCTGATCCTACTTTGATGCACTTTGTTTTACTGTACAAAGATGTTCTACTTTCTACTAATGACTTAACATCTCTTCCTAGTATGGTTTCTCAAGTTTTGCAGACTTATTAGGATGTCTTTCCGTAGGAGGTACCTGCTGGTCTACCGCCTATTCGAGGCATTGAACATCAAATTGACTTGGTACCGGGAGCTCCACTTCCCAACCGGCCGCCGTACCGCACAAACCCGGAAGAGACAAAAGAAATTCAATAGCAAGTGCAAGCACTCATAGAAAAAATGTACGTACGCGAAAGTCTTAGTCCTTGTGCCGTTCCTGTCATTCTTGTTCCTAAGAAAGATGGTACATGGAGAATGTGCGTAGACTGTAGAGCTATCAATAATATTACCATTTGCTATCGTCATCCTATTCCTAGGTTAGATGATATGTTGGATGAATTGAGTGGTTCTACTATCTTTTCTAAGATTGATTTGCGTAGTGGATATCATCAAATACGAATGAAACATGGCGATGAATGAAAAACTATTTTTAAAACAAAATTTGGCTTGTATGAATAGTTAGTGATGCCTTTTGGTTTATCTAATGCTCCTAGTACATTCATGCGCTTAATGAACCATGTTTTGAGACACTTCATTGGAAAATTTATAGTAGTCTATTTTGATGACATTTTGATATATAGCCGCTTGTTGGAAGCACATGTTGAACACATTAGGCAAGTGCTAGAAGTGCTTAGAACTGAACAATTATACGCTAATATTGAGAAGTGTACTTTTTGCACAAACAAAGTGGTGTTCTTAGGCTATGTTGTTTCAGCTCATGGAATTGAAGTAGATGAATCTAAAATTGAAGCTATTCGAAATTGGCCTACTCCTGTCAATGTTAGTCAAATTCGTAGCTTTCATGGACTTGCTAGTTTTTATCGCCGATTTGTGAAAGATTTTAGTACCATTGCTGCTACATTAAATGAATTAACTAAAAAAGGAGCCACTTTCGAGTGGGGAGAAAAACAAGACAAAGATTTTGCTGAATTGAAGAAATGTTTGACCGAAGCACCATTGCTTGTTTTACCTGATTTCACTAAAACTTTTGAGATTGAATGTGATGCTAGTGGAATAGGTATTGGTGGTGTTTTGATGCAAGAAAAAAAACCTGTTGCCTATTTCAGTGAGAAACTTCATGATGCACAATTGAACTACCATGTTTATGATAAAGAATTGTATGCTCTTGTGCGTGCGTTAGAAACATGGCAACATTATCTTTGGCCTAAGGAGTTTATCATACATTCTGATCATGAAGCTTTGAAATATTTAAAAGGCCAAGTGAAATTGAATCGTAGACACGCTAAATGGGTAGAATTCATTGAAACTTTTCCTTACATTGTCAAATACAAGAAAGGCAAGAAAAATATGGTAGCTGGTGCATTGTCTAGAAAACATGTGCTTTTCACTCAATTGGAAGTAAAAGTTCCAGGGCTAGAAAGTTTGAAAGATTTATTTGCTTCTGATCATTACTTTTCAGCACCATATTCTAAATGCAAAGATGGGAAAGGATGGGATAAGTTTCATGTTCATGATGGTTTTCTCTTTCGCATGAACAAACTGTGTGTTCCAGATTCTTCTGTGCGTTTGCTATTATTGCAGGAGTCTCACGCAGGAGGATTGATGAGATATTTTGGAAGAGAGAAGACATATATGATATTGGCTGATCACTTCTATTGGCCTAAGATGAGGCGAGATGTCGAGAGGTTTGTTCAACGATGCATCACGTGCCATAAGGCGAAGTCGAAGCTCAATTCACATGGTTTGTATACTCCACTTCCAGTTCCTAGCGCTCCATGGGAAGATATTAGCATGTATTTTGTTTTATGATTGCCTAGGACTAAGAGGGGGAGGGATTTGGTATTTGTAGTCGTGGATAGGTTCTCTAAAATGGCACATTTAATTCCTTGTCATAAGAGCGACGACGCGTCGCATGTAGCTGACTTGTTTTTATGGAAATTGTGAGGCTGCATGGCATGGCAAGAACCATTGTTTCAGATCGTGATGTCAAATTTATGAGCTATTTTTGGAAGACCTTGTGGGCCAAGCTTGGGACCAAGTTGCTCTTTTCGACAACTTGTCACCCACAAACTGATGGACAAACGAAAGTGGTGAACCGTACACTCTCAATGCTGCTACGGACAATGATAAAAAAGAATTTGAAAGAGTGGGAAGAGTGTCTACCGCATGTTGAGTTTGCCTATAATAGGGCGGTGCATTCTACGACTCAATTGTGTCCATTTGAGGTGGTGTATGGCTTCAAACCAATCACGCCACTTGATTTGATGCCACTTCCATTACAGGAACGTGCTAACATGGAGATTTCGAAGCGTGCTGATTTTGTGAAAAAAAATCAATGAAAAGACTAAAGAGGTAATTGAAAATAAGGTACGTGCTTATGCTTCTAAAGCTAACAAGTCGAGAAAGAAAATGATATTTGAACCAGGTGACTTAGTGTGGGTGCATCTTCGCAAAGAACGCTTTCCGGAGAAGCGTAAATCAAAGTTGATGCCTCGTGATGGACCTTTTAAAGTACTTGCCAAGATAAATGATAATGCATACAAGATAGAGCTTCCGGAAGATAATTATGGGGTAAGCACTACTTTCAATGTTGCTGATTTATCACTATTCTTTGGACAAGATGGCACAGAGTTGAGGACGACTCCTTTTCAAGAGGGGGAGGATGATGAGGACATCCCTATTACACATTCATCGTCCACTCCAAATGATGAGGACATCCCTGCCATTTCAACTCCTAACCCTCCTAGCACCATTGCACCAACTGGCCCTATTACTCGGGCAAGAGCAAAACTTCTTAACAAACAGGTGACTCTTCTCCTAACCGAGTTTCCATTTGATTCTTATGAGAATTGGCTACTACCTAAAGCATTTCATCTATATGTAGTTTTATTTGACAAAGAGGAGGCATGGTTGGCCGAAATGGATGGAGAAGAAGGTGAAAAGCATCAAGTTCGGATTCGGAATCAGCATCAAATTCGGATTCGGAATCAGCAGGACAGTCCGGATTAAAACGGTCATAACTTTCACAAACGGAGTCCGATTTGGGTGTTCTCGTGCTTGTTGGAAAGATAAATTCAAGACCAATCCAACGGATCCTCCTTCACTCTGAAATTCGTCATTTATCAAAAGATATGATCGAAACAATGTAACGATTGTAAAATCAGGGTTTCCTTTTTTGTTTTGGAATGTGTCGGAATTGGAGTAGGACTCCTAATCCGAATTAGAGTAGGTTTAGGACCTCTTGGCCAGCCATGAGGTGGAGAAGGGGCACTATATATTGAGGGGTAGACCACCATTGTAACCTCATACCACGTTTGAGAAAAATCAATCTACAAAAGTTTTCGAGTTTAGCTTTGCTACCGAAATTTCATAGGGAATTTGGAGTGTCTTCTTCAATCAAGATCGTTCAGCCTTTCCGCTGGGAATTGGGTGCACGATAGATCTTCGCAGTGGTCGTGAAATCAACACGAGTGTGTTTTGGCGGATTAAAGAGTGTTCGTCCCTTGCACTGGCATTGGAGGATCATTATAATTCATCAAGACTCCCGTGAGTATCCATCCTACGTTGAGAAGATCGGGCGGCCCCGTATCAGCTTTTGGCTAAACTGCAGCGCAAGACGGCGCAAGGAGAAGTGGTTTAGATTAAGAGAAGATGAAGATGACGCTTTGAAATGCGTGCGTGAGTGAGACTCATTTGTGTGTGGGCTTAACGGGTGCCCATTAGGAATATCCTTCTAGAAGCTAGCCTCCACTATAAATTGGGGAGGGCAATGGTTGTACACCTCCCAACTCTTACATTAAAGAAACCTTAGTTTGTGTTTAGGGTGAGGAAAGTGGAGAGGTTAGGGTTCTAGAGAGTTGGATTGATTATGTACTCAAGTGTTGAGTACTTGTCCTCCATGATGGAGTGGTTGTAAACCAACATCTATCTCAAATCAATCCAAGCAAGATTCCTCAAGATGGTTCTCTTCTTGTTCTTGCTCTCTATTGTGTGATTTTGGGGTTTTCTTTGATCCTTTGGTTTCTGGCCTGGATATTACTTGCTGTGACATGTGGGAATGCATCTAGGATCATCTTGATCATCTATTACCCACATGCAAGTTTTTGGATAATATTTTGGTTTTGACTCGGTTTTGAAGCAGCCTTCACTCAAACGGAAAAATATCAGAACTTTGGCAATGATCTTCGCGATCCTTGATTGGAATAGGTTCTTGACATCCTAAAGAAGGTGTGTGTTAAGTTTTGTGAAGTTTGGAGTTATGGATCAAAGGTTAGACCAATTTGTGATTTCGAGTTTGGATTGATTTTACTGTTCATCAAGCTGAAGGTCCGACCGCCCCCTTGGAGAGGTCAGACCATGTCGGTACCCAAAAATGCAATTCTGGACACTCTGTGTATTCTGCACTAGTCCAGGATTATACTTGTGCACACAGTATCAACATGGATGAATATCGATCCACACAATACGAATTATTAAATAAACGAGTAATTTGAATAGCAAATAACTGTTGCGACCTTAAGGTCAAGTTTTTTACAATTATTAAGCCACACAGGGCTGACAATAGAGAAATAGATAGCAGTGGAACAAAAGTAAACTCCAACGGAATCCCGTCAATTCATTACAGGCAACCAACTAGGATCAAGACCCTAACGATCAGCACCTTCGTAGAACTCCTCTTCAAAAGCAGGCGATGACTCATCCACTTCTATTGATTGATTAAAGTAAGCATGAGTACACACCTGTACTCGCAAGTCATACCACATAATGCAATTTATAGATGATGGCTAATTCCAATGGAATGGCTTCTGTGGTTCTTTTGCAGAAATGCAATATTTGCAATTGAATACAAATAATAGATTGAAAACATAATTCAAAACAAATAAACAATAATAAGTTATTATTTGATTTCGCAAATACAAGTAGCCTAATCAAATTCTTTCACACAGCCATATGACTTGATTCACACAGCTGTCCCTTCCCAATTAGTTTTTATGAAAATCTACCCCTCATGTGAAATCCCGAGCAGGTCCTTGACTGCGGACGCGGCTATTCGAATAGATTGATTAAACACTCTGCAGAGGTTGTACACTTTACCCACAAGATGCAATTAACTAGATTATAGTTGATCACAACAAAACTTTTCAGAAAGTTCGTCTCAAGCATTGACACTCCCGATGTGCTTTACCGCTGTTCAATTTGTACACACAACCTTTGGAACGACACACACTGTTGGATCTGAAGACGGCGAATCGCTCTTAGATGTGACCCAAACACAGCGGTACACACCTTCCACCCTGGCACATGGCCTAGTCTATCTGCCTGAGTAGTCAATATCAAGATTCCATAACTTACTAAGTTAGTCCCCTCCCATACCAGACTTGTGGTCGTACAGTAAGGCTCAGTTCAATGGCACACCACGTTAAGTCCTTAATTGACCAAGGCAAAACTTGCAGTTTCTAACTAAGTCACACAGATTATCATTCCTATCACACAGTTCCACCATATCACACAGTATCCACCACTTGCCTCAGTCCAAATCTTTTCCCACCCAGTTGGTTAAGTGCAACACATGCCATCAACGAGTAATAGCACACATCACACACAGTTTTATCACATAGTTACATAATAAACTTAATCAAGTTTATAATTGCAACTCACATGAAATGATGACTCGTAGCACGGCTAAGCAATCTACTCGTATCTAACCAATCCACGTTGGTGCTATGATAATACCAACTAATAATGAATCAACCTAGGGTGACAAAAGAATATGATATAACAATATACAAGGTGGATATAACAATTTCGATTAATAACTAAACCCAAAAGCATTTAAATAAATACTTGAAATAGAATGCAATAATTTGAAAACATCAGCGGCAAGAGGAGGAGGGGAGACCGACGGTGCTGCAAGAGGAGGAGGGGAGACTGGCGGCGATGCGATCACCAGATCCGGCAGCGCAGGGGAGTGCATGGAGATGGGAAGCCGGAGGACGGGGGAAGGGAGTTGCAGGAGGAGGCCCCACCGCCGCCGCCGCCGCCGCGGCCGCACCGGTCGGGGCAAGAAGGCGGCGGCGGCAGGGGGGAGCGGTTGGGGAGGGGGGGCTCTAGCGCTTCCGTGTTATAGCTGCCATTTCTCAGCAGTTGTCTTCTTGCCATCAACAAAACATCAGCAAAAAGAAACAGTTTGCATTGTTGTCCACCCCAAACGGGAAAGGGAAAGTTTACTACGATGTACAAACAACCTTATTCAATGCATTCACAAGCATGGGCCAATTTTCTCCCCACAAGATGTATCTATCAGACTACCAATTCACCAGATAATTAACTCCTTGAATCATGTTTAACCTCTAGATGTCAATTATAACTTATCAGGTATCCTCAACACAGCACATATTACTTGGTTCGTCTTGTTCAAGAGGCTTGGAGCTTTCATGAGGTCACGGTTTGGCGCTCTTCTCACCGTTCATCTTTTGGCGGAAGAATTCTTCAACTTGCGTGGCTTCCTCTGGCAGCGGCATTTCTTCCATTAGGAGCTTGACAGCAAACTCGATACACACGTCTCTCTCGGAGTCTCCATATAGCGATGCTAGTGCAGATTCTGCACTTGAAAGATCAAAATTTTCATCTACAACTTCTAGATCCAGGCCTGAAGATACGTCGCGGACACACTCTGCATTGTTTGCTTTCCCTTCATCAATCGTTTGAAGAGAACTCTGCTCAAGAGGATTGGCAACTGCACCATTGCTCTCCTTGGGGTCAGCTAAAGTATCTGTCGTCGGGACACCGGCCTTTACCAGATTTTTTTCATTTTCACCATTGCTCAGCTTGAACTCAGCTGTAGTATCAACCATCCAAACTTCCATCTGCTCGACAGCATTTGCATCTGCATGATTGCTGTCCTTGAACTCAAATGAAGTATCAGGTATTGTCACACCGATCTGCTCAGTAGCATTTGCATCTGACCCATTACCATCCTTGACCTCATCTAAAGCATCAGTCATTGGAACACCGGTGCGCTTATTTGCCTCTGCACCAATGCTCTCCTCCACATCACCTAAAGTACCAACCATCGTGACATCAGTCTGCTCAATAATATCATTAGACGCATTGCATAATGTGGTTGCTCCATGAGTGGATTTCATCTTCTTTGAGCCAACTTTCTGATGATTCCCATGATTGCTTAGCTCCTTTTCAAAATTCTGAAGCCCATCCATTGGTACCCATGATGCGGGTATATTTCCCCTAGGGCGGACTGAGCGTTTTCCACGCTTGATAGGATCTATACGTTCAGCAATGTCTGTTTCTATTGCTAGGAGTTCAGCCTTGGTACCTTCACTGCTGTTCTCCCTTAACTTATGTACCCTTTTAGATGCACTGCATGGCGGGTTGCCTCCTTGATTGGATTTCATCTTCTTTGAGCTGACATCCTGATCATTCCCATACTCGCTTGGCTCCCTTTCAGAATTCAAAAGCCCCTCAAGTGGTCCCCACGGTGTAGAATTCTTTCCCCTCGGGCGGGCTGAGCGCTTTCCGTGCGTCTTAGGATGCATAAGTTCGGTGGTGTCTGTTCTTGCTGCTGGGTCATGTGATCTGGTTGAATAAACACCTGTAGTTTCCATATCCACCTTTTCTTGTTTCTGCTTGTACGAGTTCCCAGGGAGGTTATTGTCTTTCACGTCGTTCTTCGCATGCTGCGAGGAGCATCTAGGTGGAGCCTCATATACTGAAGTCAATTTTACAAGCCTGCTAGATCCTTTAGAGGCTGGTCTGTGTTTTGCATCATGTTCAGAACCTTTTGGTGCTCCTGCCAAAAAGTAAACCAGTTTCTAGTCATTCACTTGAAGCCAAGGTTGTTGAGAAATTGGTATGTTTGTAAATGACAAATTACAAACGTCAAGGGAAACTAACTAGGGAAGTAGCGAAGCTTAAACATGTATGGCAAGTGCATCAATTGATGTATCTAATCTAAATGTTACCCTTTGCTTGACAAACAAAGATAAACTGCTACTTTCACTGAGAAAAGAAATGTAGGCACATGAATTGCTATATGAAAAGATTTAAAGCTGGCTCTATTGTGATTCAAGTAGGTCTGGATTGTAACAGAAAAGTAACCTTCAGTGTTGGCTTTTGGCATGATCTTTCCTTTGTTGCTTCTCCTGATGTTTCCTCTTTGCTTTCTGCAGCCTCAACCTTCAGTGTAAAAGCAAATTAAATAGGATGAATAATTCAATAAACCAAATTCAACAAACTAATAATACATGGAGAAAATAATATGAGGCAGTAGTGATACAATAGAATCGATATTTAAAGGGGAATGCACATACGTGACACTATGAAATATGATGACTACTTCTCAGAGTTATAATTGGGGAATGGGGAGTATAGCAAAAACTAAGTATTTCAGAAATTACTACAAAATTCATCAGACAGTAGTTGCAGTTTAACAATCTGTCTAATTGCTTATACGGTCAAGTTTTGTCTTAATTGTGTGATGAAACATTATTACAAGTATATAACTATTCTGGGGATACAAATTAAATAATGGATTATGCTAGGGGTGTGCTATTTGCTGAATAGTATATATTAAAATAATTATATTTATCTTCATCATTTTTTTGTCAACTTGAATCTTAGTTGTAACTAGTTGCTATTGTCATCAATACCATCATGTGGTAACTCATACCCCATTCTGGTATAAGTACCAATTTCTGGTGGTATTAGCATATATATTTTTTTAAAAAAAATATCTGACCCAAGACCCAACGCAATCGCCCTAACTGATGGAAAAGTTCAAACTAGAACATCAACAATGAGGACCAACAAACTAAAGTACTATTAGAGCACCATGACAATGATAAGACCAAAGACAATACCCCAGACTAGGGTTGTCAGGATCGGGATCTTGAATGGAATTGGAGATGCTCCAATAGGATTTATAGCAACGAATGGCAGAATCTGAGATCCTACCTGATTCTACAAATGATATATTATATCAAATCTACCATGTATTTCAACAAAGATACATTTTTGAATCGTCCTTTACTTCAAAAAATTATAGTCTGCAAGTAATTATTTTTGAATTGCCTATACAAATAATAGCATACATGAATGGATAAAAGGTGAAAATTTACAATTAAAAGGACATCTGCAAGTAATTATTTGTAATTAACTAGCGGAACTGGCCACGCTAGATGTTGTTACTTATTCTATTTGTTATATAACTGTAATGCCTTTGAAAATTATAGTTTTATTTGTTACACATCTATAATAGTTATACATCTTTAACAATTATACAGCACCACTGAAATAAGTGGTGTAGATCTTTTGTTTTTCTATCGATTAATGAGGGAAATTATTGGAATTTTGCTTTCTCTGACTTAAGGATTATTGTGGGATTTTGTAGACTTCTAAAGTGAAGGAGGTACATTGGATATCACCAGTTGTTTGTAGATATATAGATTAGTTGGTTCGATAGAATCAAGTGGGTGTGATCATGCTCCTAACAAATTTTCTAAAATCCTAATATTATTAAGATTCTATCAAATTAAAATCCTACCTAGGATTGAATCTGTTCAATAAATCTAGAGTCGTAGGATCATAAGACTTCAAGACTCGAATCGAGATTCTGAAACCTTTCCCCTAACTATATATAAGCAAAATCCTCCAAGATTGTTCATAAAATCATTCCAACTTTTTTATTTTAAAAACTTCTTTGTTATTTTTGGTAATTTTGGTAAGGCCACGATTACTGGATCTTGGTACATTTGAGTCAATCTAAAGCATTGCAAACTAGTACACCACCTTTCCTTCCAAATTTCACAGTGAATCTGGGTCAGATCAAGGTCATGGATTTGGGATAAAGAACGGGAGAAGATATACCAATCTACTAACTATGGTTGGACCTGTGATATGAAATGTAGTTCTATTAGGATTCTTTTTACCATCTATGACAATCACTCTTATTACCCTCCATAATTTGATAATTTAGCTAATAAGAGGATGGCATAGAAAAATTGGCTCTTACCAAATGAATCAGGGAGTAGATTGGAGCAAGATTGCACTAGTTCCGAGCGAGGTTGTTGAAGATGTTGTAGCAACGAGGGCTAGATCCAAGAATATGTTCAGGCCCCAGGGATCTTTGGCCGAGTAGGATCCCTTGGGGATCAAGAGAGAATGGACCAAATGCTAGAACACGAGATTTCTTTAGAATAGCGGAGCAAGAAGGGGAGTAAAGAAGAAAAATGTGATTAGAATAGGGATGGGCTTGCCTCACATCCTACCCTATATAACTATTTATTGCGGAGAGAAGAGGTGTCTTTCCCCTTTCTATCCCTAGAAATTAAATGTCCAAATAGGGGTACATATGTAACTTCCTTCGCACCTTGACTTTCATTAAAAAGAAAAGTTGCTTTTGCGGGTCACGTCATACCGTCTGTGAAGTGATAAAAGTTTGGATCACGATGGGAGTTGGTCCCTCCCTATCTGTGGTGTGCACCACGCCTTCTACCTAATCACTTTGCAAAGTTGTCTTCCTAAGGTAACTTGAGGCTTTTACCTTTGGATCCACATGGGTTGTGCCGCTTATTTTGTCTCATAGCTATATGCCCTTTATGTACCTCGAGGATCCTTAGGCTAGAGGAGCACTTCCTCCCACATAATGCAATTTAATGTTTTCTCAGCCGATCCCACACAACCCACACAACGTTATGATAAAATGTTTACTTATTAATTTCACATGTAGGTAAAGAGTGAAAATCTTTGAAATGATGCTAATCTTGACTTGTTTTGGATCACAACATGTTCTTTGGATGGTTATCCATAGTGCGTTATCATAACCTTTGAACATAAGTTGAGAAAGGGGTTACTATTTAGTGGCCAGTGAGCAATCATCCAGCTACATGCCAAAAATAAGCCATCAAAAGCAGACGATAAAAAGATATAAGACCACACCTTTTATAGCATCATTGTTGTCTTACATGTTTCATCCCTGCTACCTGTTAAACCATTTATACGATGTCGAACCTTGTAACATCTAAAAACTAGGATGTATTTCAAATTGTGTGAAAATATGGGGAAAAAATTAATGCAATCGGATGATATTCGATTTCCTGAATTTTATTTGAAGCATTTTTGTCGAGTTTTTGGAACTTGAAGAAACAATTAACAAAACGGTTAAAGTTAGGAAATCGAGAATTAAAATGATATTTGAAATTGAATCGCCAAATAAAAATTTTGAATTTAAATTTGAAATTGAAATTAAAAGTAAAAGAAAATAGAAAGGGTAAAAGAAAATAGAAAGGGAATTAAAAACCCCAAAATTTTGGTTGGGCCAAAACCTAGCCCGACCCACTTGGCCTCTCCCTTCCCCTCGGCCCAGCCGTGACCCAGCTCGCCTGCCTCCTCCTTTCCTCCCTCTTCTCTCCTGGCCCAGTCGTGCAGCGCAGCTCTGCCTGGCCCACCTAGCTTTCTTCCTCCCCACGGCCTCCGCACCGCCCCCTCGACACGCCAGTCGCGTTGTGCCCCGTCGCCTATAGCCACACCGCTGCTCCTGTGACGTGAGTCACCTCACCCCAACCAATGCGTGCTCGCCCATGCCGCATGATTCACGCCCACGTGTAATACTGCAACACCATCGTCGTGCACAGCTCTAGCTCGCACCGCTTGTCTCGTCTCGCCACCACGCGCTCGTGAGAACTCATGCCTCACTTCACCCTTCTTAACCTGCAGCTGAGGCACGCCCTTGGATCACCTCCCCCCTCCTCTCCTCCATCCCTCTCACACACCCAAGCGAGAAGAAGAGCAGAGGAGCTTGGGCTCCTCTATTCTGGCCTCCACGCTCCACCAAGCTCATGCCATTACTGGTGAGCTACAGCCGACACAGTCATGCCTGGCATCACCTCGACACCCTCTTCCTCGTGCTCATCTCCCTTTCCTCTCCCTACAGCCACAACGCGAGGAACACGACCGCCTTATTCCTTCTCTTTGTCCACGGCCGCCGCCTCATACTCGCCATCCCAGTCAACCCAGTGAGCTCCATCCAATATCTCTCGTGTCATGCTGTATTCCCGAGCCTCCTCTTCATTTCCCCTCACCCGACTTCATCTCTCGTTGACAGGAAGTCGCTGACAACTTCATCTTCCTCGCGTACAGCCAAAACCGCCTCCACCAATGCCGTCTAGCACCCGGTGAGTTCCTCCTCGATTCCTCTCACCTAGAGCATCCCCACACCCCTGTCAATCCTTCCCTATCGCTCACTCGGGCTATTCTTCTCTGCAGCGCTGTCGCTACGTAGACCTCACCATGCTGCCCTAGGTCGCCAGCCCACCTTAGACCTTTCTCGCCCCCACGATCTCCATCGGTAAGCTCTTCCCTCCTCCCTTGTGCTCATGTGTTCCTCCTTTTCTCCCCTCTCCCCCACCAGCATCGCCGCCTTAGGCCAGATCGTCGCAACTGCCACGTGTAGCTGGCCACCGCTGTAGATCACTTCCTACCATGCCACCGCTGCAGGAGGCTCGCTGGTATCGTAGAAACCCATTTTGGGGCTCCTAGGTCATTACCGAGGTCCGCTCACCAGCGTCGAGCTCGAACCAAGCGCGCCCATGGTGTTTTCACTATTTCGGTAGGGATTTGCAGAGAAGTTCTATAACGTAATGTAGCAATGTCATTACCTGTTAATGATGTAATTAGTAAATGGACTAATTATGAACTAATGTTAGTATGACATGTGGGCCCGAGGTGATTATAAAACATAATTTGAGCCTAATATAAGTTATAAGCCTATAACATGCGGGCCCCACCACTTAAAACACACTGTGTAGACTCGGTTCGTAGACCCGTGCCATTGACCTGTGGGCTCACAACCCAGGTAATGTTCACATGGACCGCGTTCACAAAGACCGTGCCCCACCTTTTAGTGACTCGTGAGTTTCCTTTAGGGAAATAATTAAAATAGAAATAAAAAACCTAATGGCCCCACCTATTAGTGACCATAACTATTTTCAATTAGAAAATAAATTTAAATACACTAGCCCCACCTGTCAGTCACAGTAAGAATATCTAAATGAAAATTAAATCAAAAATAAAATAAAAATAAGTGGGCCCTAGCTGTCAGTGAGAGACACCCTCGCTCCTTTGTTTATTTTTTTTAATCGAGAACAGTAGGGGAGGCCCCTATGGTATAAAAATGTAATAAAAGAAGGTTATGTACAAGAAAGAGAAAGAAATTATAGGTCCTCACCGAGGACCAATAGTTAACTCAAATAATCTAGCGAAATAAAAAACAAATTCCTATCACTGTCTTTCACTCTATGCACATGTAGAGTTACTTCTTCTTTGAAAAGATGTTTCTAGCTTTGCTCTGATGGTTGCACTTGCTGAAAGATTAATCCATTTCTTTGTTTCCAAATGTTTCAAGCTGCCATAATAAAGATCTCCATGAAGTATCCATGCAAAAAGCCCCTTTGTCCTTGGAGGATTATCCGGTGGAACTCTTCCAAGGTGTCCCAATTGATGCCAATGATATCCCAACAATCTCTACTAAAAGGACACAAAAAGAACAAATGGAATCGTGTTTCTTCAACTCCTTGTGAGAAAAGCACACAATTTGTTCCACCATTCACATGAAAATGTCACTTGTTAGCATATTCTTTGTATTCAATGTATCAGAGAGTAGTAGCCAAGCAAAGACCTTAAACTTCATCACACAATTACTTTTCCAGATCAATTGAAAAGTTTTGGGCGGTTGCAAACCTTGAAATTGCGCCTTGTAAAAGCGTTTCGAAGAGTACCTTTCATCACCCCATAAGTAGATCCAGCAATCCATTTCATTCTCTTGTATTATGCAATCTTCCATATCTTCCTTTAGTGAGTTGTATTCCATGAAAGCTAGGGTGGAGAGTGGTAGGTGAAATTTTTCTTTAAAGCTTTAACTAGAGAGAAATGAGGCAACTGTGCATTCCTTGTTCCTTGCAAAAGAAAATAGCCTTGGATATTTATATGAGAAAAGATTTCCATTCTAGATATCATCCCAGAACAGCACCGTTGTTCCATTGCGCAAATTACACTCATCAATTCCTCTTAAAAGTGTGGTAAGATGCAAGATATCTCTCCACCAGAATGAGTCTCTATTAGATGTAGCATGAGGCACTCTGTTGCTATAGTATTTTGCTCAAATAAGATGAACCCATGGTAGATCGAGTTTATTATAGAATTTATGCAATTTTTTGGTAACAAAGCATCATTCTGTAGTCTGATGTTAATTACTCCCAGGCCACCTTTTTTCTTTTGGCTTACAAACCTTTGCCCATGCTGCAAGAGATTTTCCTTTTGAGTTTAGATCAAACCCTCTCCAAAAGACAATCCCTTCTTGCCCTTTCAATGGTGTGTACTTCTGTTGCAAGCAATTTCGAAGAACAAATAATATGTGGGCAAAGTGGAAAAGACCCCATTGACCATGGTAAGTGTGAGGACCCACAGTTATCTTCGTAAGGCCGAGGCCTTCCGGTCTTATGGAAATAACTCTGGGCCTCAAGTGAATGAATATCATCTTAACTCCATCCAAGAGAGAGGGCCGACCGAAACTAGAGCCCCGGTGATCATGCGCAGTACTCCTTTGCGAGCACTGCATGATGATCAGTTCTCCAATGGTCCAAGTCCACAGTCAAACGAGTTAAAATAGAATTCAAAACAGCAGGTTTGCGTCTCGTGTTGGCTCCAAGATCAGCGACCAACACGCACATACCCTCATAAACGTCAATCACAGACATACAACATCGATACGTTGATAATCCAAAAGACATATAACAATAATAGTTAAGTCTACAACTATTACAAGACGGCTGATCAGCCAAATTCAAATAAGAGTGCAAAGTAGTAGCGGAAGCAAAGTAAATAAACCAAAAAGGGTCCAGCATGGTGTGCCCATAGCCCAAGGCAACCGACTGGGAGTTAAATAATAGCACTATTCGTTAACGTCGCCTAAATCGGCGCTAACGAACTCATCGAGCGAACAATCTTCCTCACCTGAAACTAGTAGACAAACTGGTTGAGTACAAAGGTACTTGCAAGTTTTATACAAAGGAAAAATTAGTTATGCACAAGGGGCAATCAAAGGATAGCCTTAGTGGCTTTAGTTTTGCAAAAGACGCAATAATTTTTGACCTGCACTTACTAGTTTTTCAATTGCCACTTCAAAATCAGATTTGAAATAGAAATAAAGCATGTGATAAAGTGATACATTGATAAACAATTGAATCAAACAAATAGCAAAGTGGCATCCCACTTTGATAAACTAAAATACATGAACACTTGTTCATGCCGAATACTAAGTTATAACCATGCCGATTTTATTCAAAGTCTAACAATAATGACTCCCGAATTCAAGCGATCGCATGTAACCGTGGACACGACTATTCGAATAGATTTATCTCTGCAGAGGTGTACTACTTTATCCACACGACTCGACTAGCCCGTAAGCCTCCGGAATTAACACACTTCCTTTGGTGTGTTGGCCGGGGAAATCAAGATTCGCTATTTTTCAGCAAGAAAGCCTTATTGAGTTAGACCACCCATGCAAGATGAAACCTCAACTTAGTACATAAGCATATAGAAAATGCTAAGCGGGCATGCACATTGTGTCGAAGGGGCCAGTGTAAGTAGTTAGTATGTTGGTTGAACTCCCAACATAAGAATCGTGCTCCCATGCACAATATATATTATATTGGGTTCCTAAGGAATATAGGATTTTACGGTCGCTATGTCCTCACACCACCTGCGGTCCAAACCAATAAAACATTCCCCTTACTTGACCAAGCGGTACCCATATCCCGCGTGTGATAGCACCAGTTTTACTTGAATCAGCGACGTCACTAAAGTTCGATCCTTGTTGGTGGGACAAGACAACTCTGAGACCGATCTTGTGCACGAAGGAACTATCACTAGCAAACACTTGTCCAGACCCAAAACTCTTTTGAAATAACAAAGCTTAACTTGAGAAACAAATAGGGAGATCTGGAATAAAAAGAAGATAAGAAAATTTGTGTCTCCCATAATTGTCGACAATCGATTTACCGCAACTACACTTGCATGGATAAGCAACCCCATATAATATATTTCACACAAGCTAACTTAAGCATGTAGGTACTAGAATAATTCAAGGATAACCTTATGAATAGAACATAACTAACTACACATCACAAAAATATTTACATAACAAAATTAGCATGCAAGCAATTATCATTGCACCTAACCAATCAAAATCTGGGATCAATATGATGCAAAAGAAAGTTCAAATGATGTTTGCCTTGCTGATAGATTAATTGCTCACTTTTGGAAATTTGCTAAAAAATTTCTTTAAGACAACGAGTTGCTAGAAATGCAAATTGCTAAAAAATGCATGAAATTTTTACAGTAGCTAGATGATGATTTTAGATGAAATAATTATTCAAATTGGATTTAAGATGAGATATTTATAGTCATCAAAATCAGTTTTCTAGAAATTCCAGAAATATAAAACCAGTTATTGTTCATCCATATTAAATTTTTCACAAAAAAAATTTGTAGAGTAGTGGGGAGGATAAGAATTATATGTATGGATAGATAATATTAATATAAGACCAAAATAACTTGGTTAAAATCACTTGGAGTTTTTATGCATTAGTTATGAATTTTCAAACTCATCAGCGTTTTCCATTGTAAAAATAATAGAGTTATGGATCATTTTTAGAACAATATTCTATGCTCTGAGACTTGTTTTAAACCTATTTTAAAATAAATTTCACTTAAAATGAAAATTTTAAAAATTGGTTTCATTATTTCTGGAGTTAAAATGAATTAGTTATAAATTTTTGAAGTTAATAGAATTTTCAGTGTGTAAATAATTCAATTCAGGATTTTACTGTTGTTCATTAAATGCTTTTGAACTAGTCGTTATAAAAAAGTGTGGTAATACCGCACTCACAATGTCTGGTACTACCGCAGGGTGGTATTACCGCTCGGCTCAATCGGTACTACCGATTTCTATTGGAGGAAAACTCCCAAAAACATGTTCTCTAGTATTTACATAATGCTAACTAGAATTCGGTAGTACCGCTTATCAACTACGGTCATACCGTTTTTACTGAAGATTTTCCATATGCTTTTCTAAATGTAATGCATGATTCTTAGTTGATCAAGATGGCATAAAATAGATCCTCAAGCTACTAGCCATGATCCCTCTTTATAGAATGGCATCTAGCCTACAATTCAGTCCTTTTACCAATCACCGAGACCGGTAAACACAATAAAATGGTCCTTAGGCTATGTAATACCTTTGCCTTGAGCCATGTCAATCATTTATTATCTTTGTATTATCATTTCCATGTAGTAATTCAAACTTCGGGACTAAACCTTGAAAACATTTTAGCACACACATTAGTCCCTAAGCACTTTGTTGTTATTATTTACCAAAATCATTTTTAGCGGCCTAGATGTTTTCAATCTCTCATTTTTTGGTAATTGATGACAATCTGTAACACCCCAACTTTTTGGCTTTAAAAACCTTTTCATTTAGTTGCTAGTTGAAAATCTCACCATTTGCTTTTTATTTGAATTTAATTTAAAAGCTTAAATTGGACTTTAAGGACAAAATAATTTAATATGATTAATCCCAACATCAACAATTGTCAAAATTATTTTATTTGGATTCTATGGGCTTCGATATATTTTCCAGATTTTTCTGGAATTTTTCCAAGTTCATTTGCTATTTTCTAATTGTTATTTGTATTTTCTGGATTTATTAAAAAGAGAAATCAATTAAAATTCAAGCAACGATCTTGGGCAGCGCCTTGTGCGACCAACTCTTCTTGCCAGTCCTGTCCGCGCCCTCCCTTTGATCGGACGCCCGCGCTCGCCCACGCCCGCGCCCACCTTCCCCGCTCGGATGTATGTCACGTGGCCGCTCCTGCCGATCCAGCCGCCCGCGCTCGTACTCACTCGTTGTTGCCGCCAGGTGGGGCCCCTGAGCGTTGTCTCCCTGTGCGACCTTCTTCCTCCTCGAACCCGCGTCCGCGCGTTGTCGCCGCCATTGCCGAGAGCTTCGGGCGTGTATGACAACGGCGATTCCTTCGCATATTTTTCACGCCGACTTTACCAAATCAAACACCCGTCTATCCCGCGTATATCTCCATGAGAATTCCCCTCCGAACCCCCCTCTATGTCCATGAATTTCGAATCTCCCGAACGTGGCCGAAACGGTCTCGTTTTGGGGATTCCTTATCCCGACATCCCCCGGCCCTATAACCCCCCCTGAGGTCCCCCTCCTCCTCCTCATCCCAGCGCCACCGCCCTCGTCCACTCTCTCGCTCCGAGCAGCGGCAGCGGCGCCGTTTTGCCGCCACCCGGTAGGCCCCACCACCATGCTTAGCAGGTCTCAGGCCACCTCGGGCGCACCTTCCCGTCGCCGCCATCCGACAAAACCAGCAACTCCACCGCTGCTTCTTCCCCACCGCCAGTCGCCGTCGTCACTGCCAGCCACCAGTAATGGCTCCCCTAGATGTGCGATAGCCTGGGCAAGCCGCTGGTACCCTCGGTCGCCGGTGACTCGCCGCCGATCGCCGGCGAGACCCTCGGTCTCCGCGCGCCGCCCTCGACCGTGTCCGCGTCAGCCGCCGTGTCCGCTTCGTGTATCGCCGTGTCGTCTGCGTGTCGCAGATCGGTGCCGCGTAGTGCCACGTGGCCCAGTCCACCGTGCCAGTTCCCCCGTGGCTCGGTGAACCCAGTTCACCGTGAGCTCACAGGCTGACAGGTGGGGCCCACCTGTCAGTCGAATTTTTAATTATTTCTTTTTCCCTGGCTGACGCAAGCATTGCGCAATAATTCAATTTCCTTTATAAAAATAATTCGGAAATTCAATAAAATCCTAAATTAGGGTTTTATTTGATTTTCAAACTTCCAAAGCCCATATCTTTTGCATCCGAACTCCGATTGAGCCCATTCAAATTTGTAAATTAGTATAAAATCAAGATCTATTTAATGGTGAATTTTATTTGATTTTTAGAGTTGGTTTTTCCTCTGTTATTTATTTATTTTGTTTTCTTTTGCCTCGTTTGCGCGTAGACGTCGATACTTCGGGACGTTTTGCAGAAGAAGGAGCACCTCAAGACCAAGACCAATACCTAGACCTACTTTAAGGCAAGTTATACCTTTGATCATATTGCACCCAGTTTTCAAATTACTTTGATTCAATTATTGCATTCTAATTTAAATATTTATTTAAATGCTTTTGGGAGTAATTATTATTCCAATTTGTTATGACCACTTTGTCAATTGTAAGTCATATTCTTTTGTCACCCTAGATTGGTTCCTTACTAGTTGGTAATATCATAGCATCAACGTGGGTTGGTTAGATACGATTAGACTGCTTAGCCATGCCACGAATCATCATTTCATGTGAGTCGCAATTATAAAATTTGGCTAATGGAATATGAAACTGTGTGATAAAACTGATGGTGTTGTGTGCTATTACTTTTGGATGGCATGTGTTGCACTTAACCAACAGGGTGGGTAAAGATTTAGACTGAGGCAAGTGGTGGATTCTGTGTGATTGGTGGGATTAATAAACTGTGTGATTTGGGTAAAACTAGAAGTCTTGCCTTGCTTAATTAAGAACTTCACTTTGTGCGCCATTGAAGTTAATAGAAACCTATTGTAAAATAAAGTTCACTTAATATTAAAATTATCAAAATTGGTTTCACTGTATTTGGAGTTAAAATGAATTTGTTATGTATTTTTGAAGTTAATAGAATTTTCAGTGTATAAATAATTCATTTTGGGATTTTATAAGTGCCTTAAAACTTTTCTTACCGAGTGCTTACCTAGCCACAATCACTAACCGGTGGGGTCCAATGAACAATGCATTTTCATTTTCATTTTAAATTTTTAATTTGCGCTGACAGGTGAGGCCCGCCTATCATAGGGACGGTCCACAACACAGTGTATGAACTGCAAGTCCACGGGCCGGTTCACCGGTCCACGACTGTGCACTTAAGCCCGTGGGACCCACCTATCATACACTCATTCAAACCGTTATTTAGCCTTGATTTCTGTTCACTGGTCCCACATGTAAGCGACGCATTTATTTCTTAAGACAACCATTAAATACGTAAGCACTGATTAACCATTAATGAATGGGATTTGAGTCTTAATTACTTTGCTACAGTATTGTCGGTAATCCGACAATACCGATGTAACACCCTGACTATAAGGAAGTCAAGATATCACTTACAATCACTAATCTTTAGGAAATTCACAACAATAAGTATTACTAGATGTGGCGTACCACAAGGATATACGAGAACAGGAAATCATCAACAAGTTTAATCAACGGGGTGGAAATAAACATTTCAGGGAGATATGGTAAATACGGCCAAGTTGGCTTATTACAATTCAACACAAGGCATAAATAGAAAACAATATTAAGTTCTCAAATGTTTTGGATTATGGTATTGAGTGCATCGTGTTGAACTACCCTCTATGAAATCGTTCCTCCTTGTCATTTCCACTCTACTACTGTCGAAATCTTGCTAGGATCAACTGATATACCATCTTGATTGATAACGTGACCCAGAAACCCAACTTCAGAAATCCAGAACTCACACTTCTTGACGGCATAGAATTGATTATCTCTTAAAGTTTCAAGCACCAACCGCAAATGGTGGGTGTGATCCTCTTCCGTCTTAGAATAAATCAAGATATCATCTATGAATACCACAACAAAATCATCAAGGTATTGATGTAGCATCTTATTCATGGCTTCCATGAAAGCTGCGAGAGCATTCGTTAGTCCAAAAGACATAACTTTATACTCATAATGACCATACCTCGTAGAAAGCCGTTTTCTCAATATCACGCTCACGAACCCGAATCGATTATAACCCGATCGGAGGTCAATCTTGGAAAATATCCTAGCTCCTTTCAAGCGGTGAAAAGATCCTCAATGCGAGGCAAAGGATATTTGTTCTTCACGATCGCTGATTAAGAGCTCGATAATCCACACACATCGCCACCGCCATCTTTCTTCTTAGTAAAAAGAACAGCGCTCCCCATGGCGATCGCTTCTGTTGAATCATACCTTTGGACAGCGTCGTCAATTATTTCTTCAACTCTTCTGAAAGGCGAGCTAATCGGTAAGGAGACTTGGATAAAGGCGAGTTCGGAATAAGATCAATCCGAAACTCCACTTTCCTCACGGAGGCATTAGGGAAGTTCTCTGAGAAAGACATCGGAAAACTCCTTCTGGCTGGAATCTCCTCAATACGCGCGAAGAATCGGTCTTTTCATTGAGGAACAAAGTAATCCGATGGTCGATGCACGGCTAGGGAATAGGTTAGCGACACAAATCTTGAATCGACGGTGCACTTCCTGGAATACCGGTTCTTCACGGAAGGAGCTAGCAAGGTCACCGTCTTCCGAAACAACAAATCTTGTACGGTATTGGAATAACGGTCCATACCGAATAACATCGA
This sequence comes from Hsuehochloa calcarea, assembly GCA_036346395.1. Lineage (NCBI taxonomy): Eukaryota > Viridiplantae > Streptophyta > Magnoliopsida > Poales > Poaceae > Hsuehochloa > Hsuehochloa calcarea. The sequence continues at coordinate 4,358,624 of CM070605.1, read as the reverse complement.
AAGGTGCCAATTGAATAACCATAAGATTAGCGGTGAAAACCTCATCATCAATAATTATAGAACAACGGAACAGACGGTAGAGCTAGAAATAAGACCTCTGAGAGCGACTACCACCGACTCGAAATAAGTGAAATCTCAAACCCACTTTTCTAACAAACTCCAAAGACACGAGCGAATAAGTAGCCCCGAATCAAAGCGGTACAAAGGCATCATGCGAATCCACTAGTAAAGTACACATCACCACATCGGGGCGTCCCAAAGTCTCGGGGTGGGCATGGCGTGAACCCGATGCACCGGTGCGAAGGCGCCGACACTCTGCGACGGAAAGGCTGAAACAATCTTTGGAGGAACAAGCAGCGGAGGTGCGGATGGTGCGGGATTCAATAGAACCTGCGGAGGCGCCGGAGTAAAAGCTGCAGTGGAACCCATCTTTGGAGAATGCTTGTGGTGCGAGGCTACCGTCGAGTCTGAATGAACCTCTGGAAGCCGGAGGAAGAAGGCTGCTGGGACGGCCTCCCATTTGATGATACTAGCTGGATTTTGCTTGCACGGAGGATTTGTGGCCCTCCAGATCGCCTTCTTTGGCATGTTCCTTGAAGGAACATTCGAAGCTCGATGCGATCCCACACCGAAAACACTTCATGCCACGACAGAGCAGGGGCGCAAGCGTAGGCGAAAGATGAAGAACGTGGCGCCAAGAGGAAGGCGCCATTCTTGAACAGACGGGAGTTTTGGTTCTTTTGAAACCTCTTAGCGGTGGTCGTGAAAAGACCCACCTCCTCCACGAAACTCCGCCGCCTTTGCCGGACCCACCGTAACAACAGAACCACTAGCAACATGCCCTTGCGACGAAGGAGCTCTTTCCAACTCCATCCCTCTAGCCTGCTCAACCATTGAGCTAAAATCACGTAGACCTGTCGCTCCCAGAATTTGGCGATACTCCTGATTGAGGCCCCGCCGGAACCTCTTAGCCTTCTCCTTATCATCACTTGCCACGGCTGGTACAAAACGCACCAGATTGTTGAACCCGGCCTCATACTCAGATACTGTCATCTTCCCTTGCACAAAAGTCAGGAGTGATTGCTCCATCTTCTCTATGAAGGAGTCAGGATAAAACTGTGTCCTGAACCTCTCCACGAATACCTCCCAAGTAACAGGACCCTGCGCTGGAGTCCTGGAAGACAGGACTTGTGGATATCGTGAGGATATGTGCACGATCTCAGGATGATGAGTCAATTGGCAATGGCGTCATTGGTTTGCAAATTCTCGCGTTTTCGGGTTTGCTCCAAGGTTTGTCGAGCCCTGGCGGTCGACCGGTTGTCTGCAGGCGGTCGGACCGCCCGTGGAAGCGATCCGGCCGGCCATGGTGGCGGTCCGACCGCTTCTTTGAAAGTTGTGTTTTGGGTGGGCCAAAAATAGGTTGTGTAGGCAAGTGAGGAGTCTCTGGATGTGGTCCCATCATTTTGGAGCTTCGGTCAAAAGTTCTATTCGATTGAAATTTCGGAAGGTTTGAATTTCGCTTGAATTTTGGCTAAGTCCTTTGGACCGTCCGACCGCCCGTTGTGGGAGCGGTCCGCCGAAGCATGAATCGGTCGGACCGGCCACGTAAGGCGATCGGACCGGCGATCACTGGAGGTGAGCCAAGTGTTGCATTGAGTTTGTTTTGAGTGTGTTATTATATGAAATTCAATGCTTGATTGTTGTATATCGCATTGCGGAGGCGGCGTGGGTCAAGTTGTGAAGAACTTGTTCCGGAAGCGGTTTGTTTGTCTATTCTTTGTGCGGTGGCTTGCGTCAGCGACATCAGCGGTGAGTGGATCGGGACTACGCTTGGAGAGCCGAGGTCGAGCGATCGGGGATACGGGTGGTCGTGTGACACAAGCATGGTGCGAGAATGGACAAGATGGATCGAGCAATTGGTTGAAGCAATTTGGTTGGATCAGGTGGTGCGGATATCGATGCGAGTCTTTGGGAGTTTCCGATGGGATTCGGACAAGAGAGGCTTGGCGTCGATGAGAACCGCTGATCAACCTACACGTGGTGAAGCAGGCGATTGCTTCAAGAGTTATTTGTGTGTGGGTCCCATGTGTAAGAGACCCAAAAAGGGCAACCCTAGCTCTCTAGTATAAATAGGAAGGGGAGAGGTGGAAAACCTAAGCAAGCATTCATTTTAGCCCCCTTCTTCTTTTTCTAGGGTTTGGAGGAGAGGAGAGGAGAACTAGGGTTTGGAGTGTGCTCCTTGTTGAGCTCTTGCCCTCCTTGGTGGAGAGGCTTTGTAAGCATCTATTGTGAATGAACAATCTTGTGATGCTCAATTGAAAGATCAATTGCTCCCTTTGTGTTCTTCTCTCTTTTGGATGTTTTTGGTGCTTCCTTGATTCAAAGGTTCATGCGTGGTCTCTTGGCTTTCTTTATCTTGCTTTGATGTATGGGATTACTCCTAGAGTCATCTAGATCATCAATCCCCCACAAGCAAGTCGTGAATCAAGTTTTTCTCTTTTCTAGGGTTTGAGCACTTCTTTGATAAAATCTCGAGAGATCGATTCTGCGAAGTGGATCTGACGGATCGTCACTAGAAATAGGTCTCTAATATCATTAGGGAGGTGTGCTAGAAATTTGGTCAAGTTTCATTGGTTGAATCAAAAGTTGGATCAAATTTCGTTTTGGTTTTGGGTGGAGTTTTGATCTTGGACTCTACCGGTCAAGACGACCTTTCAGCGGCGGTTCGACCGCCTGTGTTTTCGAGCCGCCGGTTTGGCGGGTCGAACCGTATCCACCGTCCGACCATTGGTTAGTTGCGGTCGGACATTGGATGACCGTCGGTCAGACCGCCCGCGTGGTAGCGGTCGGACCGCCTGAGCGATGAAGAACCTTGAGTTCTTTTCTCCTTTTGTGTCGTGTGCTTGAGGGGTTTATCAAATCCAACACAAGGCTTCCGTTGCGTGCTCACTTGAACTTCTTAGCTTTCATAGCTAAAGGAGTAAAGTGCGTGTTGGTTTTGATTTAGGCGAGAAAGTTTTGAAAGCGCCTATTCACCCCTAGTCGCTTTTCGGTCCTACAAGTGGTATCGAGCCGGTTAGCTCTTTTCTATAGATCTTAACCGGTCTTTGGAGCCATGGCGGTGACAAGTACTCAACCAAGCCACACATTTTTGAGGAGTTGACTTTGCATCTTTGGAAGGCTCGTATGCAAGCGTATATCGAGGCTCAAGGGCACGCTATTTGGCTAAAGGTGAAAAACCCTTATGTCGTGCTACCGATGGCGATCGATCACTCGGATGTGGAGGCCAACAGAAGGCTCGGAATTATTTGATCCAAGGCCTTAGTCGATCGAGTTTGGCGTGTTGCTCACTTGCGGTCTGCTCACGAGATCTGGCGGACACTTTGTGACTATCACGAAGGGTCCATCTGCGATCAAGGAAGTGAGGCAGAACCGGCTCAAAAGGTTTACTCGAAGATCGAACAAAGGCTGGTGAGTCTTTGGATGAGTGTGGGAAGATTCTCTAAAATTCTTCATGATCTCCGCGCCGTTGACTTGATATTTTACGAGTGTGAAAATGCACGCCGACTTACGGGTGCTCTTGATGTGAAGGTCTGGGGTATGAAGATCACTTCCATCAATGACAACACGGTCATGAGTGAGCTTACCATGGATAAGCTCTACTCGAGGTTGAAGACGCATGAGATTGACTTTATCTCACGTCTCCCCAAGGCAGTCGATGGCTTTAGTGGTCGACAAATCCAAGGGTTGCTCTTGATTCTCTTGATTGTAGCTCATCTGGCTTTTCATTATCTGCTTTACATTCCTTGAGTGATGAGCAACTTGAGAAATTGCCCGAGGATGACTTAGCCCTCCTTTCCACCAAATTCACAAGAGCGTACAACAAGGTGAGAAATAGGAGGAGGAGTGGACCTATCACGTGCTTCGAATGTGGTGAGCCAAACCACATTCGCTCCAAGTGCCCCAAGCTAAAGGGCAAGGAGGAGAAGGAGACACGAAGACATTCCCAGGAGAGGGATGCAAAACCCAAGAAGACAAACTATCGAAAGTTTGTCGGTAGGGTCCTGCCGCTCTTGAGAATGTAAATATGAGCGATGTGGACTCGGAAGCGGAGGGCGGCGAGTGATTCTCGTGGCAAGAAGAAGGCGCATGACTTCACGGCATGTGTTTCATGGCCAAGAACGACCACGATAGCGACTCCTCCAACAATGAGGATCCTTTCGGTGATCCCGATGAGGTATGCCCTTCTATTCTTGATATGAAAAGGGCTTTGGTGCTTGCTGAACAGAAATTGCATAAGCAAGTAAAAATGATTAGGAAGCAGGACATTATGATTGATAATTTGAATCTTGAAGTTGTTAGGCTTAAATCTATCAATCCTGCTGATATTTGTGATTCCTGCACTAGCTTGCTTAAAGATTTGACAAGCTTGAAATCTGCTCATTCCTCTGTCACAAATCAACTAAAAGATGCTCTCGATGAACTAGAACCTTTCAAGTCTAGATCTGCTTGTTTAGATGTCATTCCTCTTGATGTGACTGCCATGGAAGCTATCCCTTTAACTTGCTCTAATTGTGCTTTGCTAGAATTAAAATTGGATAGTTCCTTAAAAGAATTGCAAAAGTTTGATGCTAGTCACACATGCTCACATTGTAAGGATAATAGGATTAAGATGCAAGAGATGACAGAAACATTGATTTACTCTAGAGTCGCATCTTGTGAAAATTGTCCCAAGCTTACAATTGAGATTGAAGCCTTAAACAAGACCCTGGAAGAAAAGGCTAAAATTGAAAGATCCATGTCTTTTCTTGCTTCTAAAAGGTTATTGATTCTAACTCTTGTGTTTTGAATCTTTGAAGTTGAAACCATGGTTAGTCGGATACAAGAGGCTTTTAGAGTCAAGTTTAAGGAAGCGATTGAGTAGGATTCAGGAATCCTATTGTGTGTCTTGTGAGGCCTTCAAAGTGGAAGTGGCCCTTCTTAAGAGTAAGCGCAATGAGGTAATCAAGTCTAGCAAGTGTACTAGATGTGAGGAGTTAATGAAAGAGAATGATTACCTCAAGGTGACTCTTGAGAAATTTTCAAGTGGGAAAAAGAAACTCAACATGATTCTTGATCAATCCAAGGTGAGCGTGAAAAATAGTGGTCTAGGTTTCAACCCCTAGAGCATTCCAAGAAAAACCCACCTAAGATTGCGAGAGTTGTGAAGAATGGTTTGTTTGAGCTAGAACCTCCTAAGCCATCAGGGTTGTTTTCAAATCCGGTGGTTTTGCTCAAACTCTTTACGGCAAGAAAGGTGCTTTCACTCATTCATGCAGACCCTCAAAGGTCGATTACCATTGCACCTTCAGAAGAAAGAAGGCCATCTTGTTGAGTTACCTTGGAGAGCAAAACTTGAGAGAAAAGAGAGGATGGCGTCCTAAGATCCATTAGAGGAGTCCCTTCTCGGATGTAGTCTCTAGAGCTAGGCGACTGTTTATCGCACCACACATAGGCCTAGATTTGTAGAGAACTTTGTAGACTCTTTTGGTGGGTCTAGGCGGCATGTTGGATTAGGACATCGTGAGGAGAGACAGGGTAGCACCTAGGCAGGGAGTGTCGATCTTTTGGTAGATCGTTTGGAGAGGTCTAGGTGGTTCTCATGTGCATTCTTATGATTTTATTCTGATCATGTTTCACTATTTCTCTTCTGCTGCTCCCAGACATCGTGCTTCTCAGTACTGGATTCCTCGTTCATTTATCACTAACCCCAGTACTGAGGCACGGATGTTTTCTGATTGTGCCTTTTAGGTCCGTCGTGCGAGGAAGGAGGACAAGTGGCTTGTTGACTCGGGTGTTCTCGACATATGACCGAGATTCTAGATGGTTCTCCTCCTCACACGTGCATCCGCAATGAATTGATTACATTTGGGGATGCTTCTCTGGGACCGTGGATTGCAAAGGGCACTGTGCGCGTCAACGACAAGTTCATGCTAAAAGACGTCGCTTTGGTAAGTAAGCTGAGGTATAATCTTCTATCTGTTTCTCAGCTGCTTGATGAGGGTCTAGAAGTGAGGTTTAAGAGAGGTGAGTGTAGAGTTCTAGATTCCTCAGGTGAGCTTGTTTTGAGATCTCAGTTTGAGAAGATCTTACGTGCAAATTTGATATTTCTTACATTTCCAGTCCTAGATGTCTGGTAGCCTCTGATTCTCATGACCTTGTTTTGTGGCATCGTAGACTTGGGCATATAGGTTTTGATCATCTGTCTAGAGTCAGTTGCAAGGACTTGATTAGAGGTTTGCCTAGGCTGAAGGCTGTCAGAGATCTTGTGTGCTCACCTGTAGACATGGTAAGATGGTGTCCGCTTCCCACCCGCCTCTTACTTTGGTAATGGTGATGGACTGGACAGCTTCTTCACTTAGATCTGATTGGTCCTTCTAGAGTTCGATCGTGGGTGGGAAATGGTATGTCTTTGGTGATTGTGGATGATTACTCGGTATTCATGGGTTTATTTTCTTGCTTCTAAGGACGAAGCATTTGGATTCTTTAAAGATTTGGTCCTTAGAATTCTTTGTTGATATACCCGAGCTTTGAGAGCCATTAGGAGTGATAATGGGACGAGTTCAAGAATTCTTCTTTCTCTACCTTCTGTGATATAGGGAATTGAGCATCGTTTTCTTCTCCTAGAGTTCCTCGTGAGAATGGTGTTGTAGAAAGGAAGAACAGAACCCTTGTAGAGATGGCTCGGACCATGCTAGATGAGCATTCTACTCCTAGGAGATTTTGAATGAGGCGATCTCTCTTGCTTGTTATATCTCCAATAGGGTTTTCTTGAGATCTGTGGTTGGGAAGACTTCTTATGAGCTTAGATTTGGTCATTCTCCCAAGGTCTCTCATTTCAAGATTTTTGGTTGCAAGTGCTTCATTCTTAAACATGGCAATCTTGATAAATTTGAGTCTAGATGCTTTGATGGCATATTTCTTGGATATCCTGCTCATTCTCGTGGCTATCGTGTTTTTAATGTTGATACTAACAAAATTGTTGAGACTTGCGAAGTCACTTTTGATGAGGCTAGTCACAGTACTAGACCCGATGCTTGGTACAGGTTCACGAAACTCAAGAAAGCATCTTAAATCGATGATGATTACGAGGATGAAGACCCAAACCATCCTCCTGCTACCTCACGAGAGGGTGGAGAGCTGCTACTACTACTTGGTGTCGGTGGCGGCCTCCTCCTATCCCCACCGACGATCTGAGTGGCTCTGTTCCTACCTCCACAACTCATGGGGTAGAGGCCACTTCTGCACCAGGAGCACCTCTTCGCATTCAGCGACAACATCCTCCTGAGCAGATGATTGGGGATCTTCAAGAGCGAGTCACTCGCTCGAGTTTATTCTCTGATTCCCATGCACATTACGCTTTTGTCGCCTCTTTGAACCCCGAGATATCACCCATGCTTTATCGATGCCTCTTGGGTCAATGCCATGCATGAAGAGCTTGAAAATTTTGAAAGAAACAAAGTCCGGTTTTTAGTTGAGCGTCCTTCCGATTCTCATGTTATTGGAACAAAATGGGTTTTAAAAATAAGCAAAGTGAGGATGGATTGGTTGTTAGCAATAAGGCTAGACTTGTTGCTCAAGGTTATTCCTGGTAGAGGGCTTAGACTTTGAGGAGACCTTTGCTCGATAGCTAGATTGGAAGCCATTCGCATTCTTTTAGCATTTGCAACATCCAAGGGTTTCAAGCTTTTCAAATGGATGTTAAAAGTGCTTTCTTGAATGGCTTCATAGAAGAAGAGGTCTTTGTCAAGCAACCTCTGGGTTTGAAAATCAAAATTCCCAAACCATGTTTTTAAACTCTCTAAAGCTCTGTATGGATTGAAACAAGCTCCTAGAGCTTGGTATGACAGCTTAAGAGTTTCTTGTTGAAAATGATTTCAAAATGGGAATGGTTGATAAAACCTTGTTCACTCTCGGGCATGGCGGTGATTTCTTGTTGGTTCAAATATATGTGGATGATATTATTTTGGTGGTTCCTCTCATGTTTTGGTGTCTAGATTTTGATTCTATGAGCGGTGAATTTGAGATGAGCATGATGGGAGAGCCGACATTCTTCCTTGGTCTTCAAATCAAGCAAGCGAAAGAAGGCACCTTCGTCCACGAGTAAGTATACAAAGGACCTTCTTGGCGCTTCAATATGGGAAGCGATGAGGCCAATGTCTACTCCCATTGCTACAACCACCGTCTTTGGACCACGATGAGGATGGAGAGTCCGTGGACGGAAGAATACCGCATATGATTGGCTCCTCCTCTATCTTACAAATCGAGGCCGGACATACAATTCGCCGTATGTCCATGCGCTCGATTTCGAGCTTCCTCGTGCTTCTCATCGTCAAGCAGTACGCCGCATCTTCAGGTATCTTCAAGATACGCTTGACTTTGGACTCTGGTATTCTTCTTCTTCGGCTCTTTCAATTCGAGCATTTTCTGATGCTGATTTCGCCGGGTGTAGAGTGGATAGGAAGAGTACTTCTGGCACTTGTCATTTCTTGGGCACATCGCTTGTTTCTTGGTCTTCTAAGCAGTCTTACATTGCCTGATCTGGTGGCCGAGTATGTAGCTGCCGCCAGTGGCTGCTCTCAGGTTCTCTGGATTTTATCCACGCTGCGGGACTATGGGTTATCTTTGGGAAGTGTTCCTCTTTTCTGTGATAACATCTGCAATTAATATTGCCAAAACCCAGTGCAACATTCTAGGACTAAACACATTGATATTCGATTTCATTTTATGAGAGACCATGTTGAAAAAGGTGATGTTGTGCTTCATTTTGTAGAGTCTGAGCAACAGCTTGCAGATATTTTCACTAAGGCTCTTGATTCTTCTCGTTTTGCTGCTTTGCGGGGAGAGTTAGGGGTTATTAGTCCTATTGGGCTGTTGTGAGGGGGAAGTGGCTCTTTTTGCATTCATTGTATCATAATGCATGTTTAAACTCTTTTGTCTTGCATTGTATATTAAAACTAATGGAGCTTTGATTATTATCCTTGTATGACTTGTTCTCATATTCTATACCTTGTCATATCGAGTGATAGTCTGCTAGACCTCGTTTATGGCTCTTCGTGTTTGGCTTAGCTTTTGACTTGCTAGCTTTATATCTGTGAGAAATTTGAATCAAATCATGTCTTGTTGGATCTTGTGACTAGTTTTGCTCTAGTGATCCGCTTATGATTCTCGCCATGTCTTACAAGTTGAATTGAGTCTTGAACTTATTCTGAGTTGAAAAATGAGCTTTTTATCTTATTAAGTCAAGCAAATGAAAAATGAGATTTTACGTGCGAAAAAGCGATCTCACCAATCCTTTCTCATGAGGCGGCTTGCCATTGCACTCGGCATGAACTCAGGGGGAGTTTTGGATGACCTAGATCATTCTTTTAAGCTTATCGCTTGAGATGGTCGCGGCAAGGCTTGAGATCTAGCACAGCAAAAAAAAAAAAGAGAAATTGCCCAAAAAGGGCTAAGTGCTTGAGCTTTGCTTCAAAAGAATTTTCTTAATGCTCAAAATGCCTCAATTCTTGTTTTGAGTCTCTTTTTACTTATAGACATGGCTTGACTCATTTTTGGTTGCTTTGGTGAATCTATGATTTTGAGCAACCTTTCATGATTTCAATTATGTTAATCTCGATTCTTTGCTATCTTGGTTTTAGCTTTGCGATTACGTTTTGCCATGATTGAGTACAGCGTCTACTCTTTATATGGCTTGGTATAATACTTATCTTGTCTTCATGTATAATGGTCATGGCTCCTTTTCACTAAAGTTCAAAAATAAAGTCATTCCTTCATGCTCTTTCTTTTTCATGCATCTTGATGAATTCATTGTCAAAGGGGGAGAAAGATTGTGAAGAAAATGTTTGATGTTGGAGCTTTTGGTTTCATACTCAAGGTTTAATATAAAGAACTTCATAAAATAAAAATTTTGAACCTTTTGAAAATCTGTGATCATGGTGAGTTGAGTTTACGGGTTTCATTGTCTTATCTTATCGATTTGCAATTGAAGAATACTCACAATGATCAAAGGTCAAATAGAATAATGTGTCTTTCATTTGGACCTGAGTGAGATTTTTGGCTACTTTCTGGAATTTGAATCCTTTTGTGCTTTCAATGCATTATCTCACTTGCTTACACTATTCTGAAGCCAGCTTGGTTGGTTCCTAGGCTTTTTGTTGCTTATGGACCAAGTTGTGCCTTTATCACAGCGGCGAGTTTTACTTTTCATTTTGAAAAACCACATTTTCTTGAAAATTGCCAATGTGTTCATCAAGGGGAGATTGTGGATATCGTGAGGATATGTGCACGATCTCAGGATGATGAGTCAATTGGCAATGGCGTCATTGGTTTGCAAATTCTCGCGTTTTCGGGTTTGCTCCAAGGCTGTCAGGCCACTGGCGGTCTGACCGGTTGTGCAGGGCGGTCGGACCGCCCGTGGAGCAGTCCGACCGGCCATGGTGGCCGGTCCGACCGCTTCTTTGAAAGTTGTGTTTTTGGAGCTGGGCCAAAAATAGGTTGTGTAGGCAAGTGAGGGGAGTCTCCTGGATGTGGTCCCATCATTTTTGGAGCTTCCAGTCAAAAGTTCTATTCGATTGAAATTTCCAGAAGGTTTCGGAATTTCTCGCTTGAATTTTGGCTAAGTCCTTTGGACCGGTCCGACCATTGTTGTGGGAGCGGTCCGATCACATGAATCGGTCGGACCGCCCACGTGAAGCGATCGGACCGGCGATCACTGGAGGTGAGCCAAGTGTTGCATTGAGTTTGTTTTGAGTGTGTTATTATATGAAATTCAATGCTTGATTGTTGTATATCGCATTCATGGAGGCGGCGTGGGTCAAGTTGTGAAGAACTTGTTCGGAAGCGGTTTGTTTGTCTATTCTTTGTGCGGTGTGCTTGCAGTCAACGGCGTCAGCGGTGAGTGGATCGGGACTACGCTTGGAGAGCCGAGGTCGAGCGATCGGGGATACGGGTGGTCGTGTGACACAAGCATGGTGCGAGAATGGACAAGATGGATCGAGCAATTGGTTGAAGCGGTTTGGTTGGATCGGTGGTGCGGATATCGATGCGAGTCTTTGGGAGTTTCGATGGGATTCGGACAAGAGAGGCTTGGCGTCGATGAGAACCGTGATCAACCTACACGTGGTGAAGCGTGCGATTGCTTCAAGAGTTATTTGTGTGTGGGTCCCATGTGTAAGAGACCCAAAAGGGCAACCCTAGCTCTCTAGTATAAATAGGAAGGGAGAGGTGGAAAACCTAAGCAAGCATTCATTTTAGCCCCTTCTTCTTTTTCTAGGGTTTGGAGGAGAGGAGAGGAGAACTAGGGTTTGGAGTGTGCTCCTTGTTGAGCTCTTGCCCTCCTTGGTGGAGAGGCTTTGTAAGCATCTATTGTGAATGAACAATCTTGTGATGCTCAATTGAAAGATCAATTGCTCCTTTGTGTTCTTCTCTCTTTTGGATGTTTTGGTGCTTCCTTGATTCAAAGGTTCATGCGTGGTCTCTTGGCTTTCTTTATCTTGCTTTGATGTATGGGATTACTCCTAGAGTCATCTAGATCATCAATCCCCACAAGCAAGTCGTGAATCAAGTTTTCTCTTTTCTAGGGTTTGAGCACTTCTTTGATAAAATCTCGAGAGATCGATTCTGAAGTGGATCGATGGATCGTCACTAGAAATAGGTCTCTAATATCATTAGGGAGGTGTGCTAGAAATTTGGTCAAGTTTCATTGGTTGAATCAAAAGTTGGATCAAATTTCGTTTTGGTTTTGGGTGGAGTTTTCGATCTTGGACTCTACGGTCCGACCGACCCTTTCAGCGGCGGTTCGACCGCCCGTGTTTTCGATCATGGTTTGGCGGGTCGAACCGCTATCCACCGGTCCGACCATTTGGTTAGTTGCGGTCGGACATTTGGATGACCGTCGGTCCGACCGCCCGTGGTAGCCGGTCAGACCGCCCGAGCCAGTGAAGAACCTTGAGTTCTTTTCTCCTTTTGTGTCGTGTGCTTGAGGGGTTTATCAAATCCAACACAAGGCTTCCGTTGCGTGCTCACTGAACTTCTTAGCTTTCATAGCTAAAGGAGTAAAGTACGTGTTGGTTTTGATTTAGGCGAGAAAGTTTTGAAAGCGCCTATTCACCCCCCCTAGTCGCTTTTCGGTCCTACAGGACTCCTTCCCACGAGATGTCGGCCTGGCCTTTCAGCTGAAAGGCCACAAATCGCGCCTTCTGCGCGGATGCCAGCTCTAATGCCCTAAACTGACGCTCCATGTACCTCAACCAATCCGCAGCCTGAACCGGTGTGCCTGCTCCATCAAAAGTGTCCAGACGAAGCGACATCCACTCACGGAGGCTCATCCTAACCTCGGGTGGAACAGTAGTAGCAACAGGTTCCGCCACAGGCGCAGCAGCCGCAGGAATTGCCGCCTGCAATTGTTGGCGGAGTTGTTGATTCTCCCTTATAAGGTTCTGAATAAGATCTGCTTTATTGCGGCGGTGGCTCGGCCGGAGGCGCGGTGAGGCAATCTCCTCGATGCGGCACCACCCAACCCTTTAGAGCGAAGGCGATGCATTGCGGACGCGGCCACGACCACGACTACGGGTCGGTGGACGACCACGACCACGGCCTCTACCTCTTGCCATCTATGCACAACACAACAGAAAGAAAAAACCAAACACTTAGCTCAACGAACTGATAAACAAAATAATTGGAACATAACCAGGCAATTGCGGAAAATAATGGTTTACCCAACCCTTCCTATTGTGCACAGTGTGTCATTTTAATATTATAACCACGGACCTGAAGCCCGCTCTGATACCAACTGTAACACCCTGACTATAAGGAAGTCAAGATGTCACTTACAATCACTAATCTTTAGGAAATTCACAACAATAAGTATTACTAGATGTGGCGTACCACAAGGATATACGACAACAGGAAATCATCAACAAGTTTAATCAACGGGGTGGAAATAAACATTTCAGGGAGATATGGTAAATACGGCCAAGTTGGCTTATTACAATTCAACACAAGGCATAAATAGAAAACAATATTAAGTTCTCAAATGTTTTGGATTATGGTATTGAGTGCATCGTGTTGAACTACCCTCCATGAAACCGTTCCTCCTTGTCATTTACCTAAATAAAACAACAAAGCAAGAATGAGCCAAAGACTCATCAAGTACTTGAAAGTAACAATCAACATCTAATGAACCATATACACTATCACAGATTGAACATTTATTGGAAACAATTCTTATGAATGGATGAAATGAAATGATGCAATGAAGGAAGTGGACATATCGCAGCATATACCGGTATAGCGAGTGAAACACCCGTCGGTGTTCACTAAAAGTTTCCGTATGAAAAACGTTTCATACGGCCGTCCAACGTGGCCCACATTGGAATGGTGGACACACGTACCCATTCTGGAATTGATGGGGTTTGGATGCCCATCTTTGGAATTGATGGGTCTTACAAGAGAAATCCACTTTCGTGGTCATTATGAATTCATGCATGACATGATGTGATCTCATGGTAAGTTTGAACATCAAGCATTAATGGAAAGAAATACACATGGCATTCAACTACACATGCAAACAAGTATAACCATGTACACACAATCACATATTGTAGCAATAATAGCATACAAGTACTTGCCTGCCGCGCTGCGACGGGTTGGGAGGTAACTGAGATACCCCTCCACTCACCGCTTCACCGCCTACAATATAAAATAATCGAAATGAGGACAAACGAGTAAGACATTGCTACACGTGCCCTCCAAGAATCTCTAACCAAACCAACCAAACAAAAGGTTCAATTTGATCCATTCGCTCAAACATTCCAAATACCCCTAAACTGGCAGTTTTACTAGAAAATTCACCAATAAATAACCGTAGGTCTAAAAGACCTGAAACCAGTGTTCAACTTCTCTTAACGTAACTGGCTACGAAACTCTAGTTGATGGTAAACTCTAATTCGGCCAAAACAGGGGTCTAACCATCCAACGAAAAACTATATCCGCAGTCTGTCCAGAATTCAGAACAGCCCCAAATAAAAGGCTCTAACTTTTAAACCACTGATCCAAATAAAGTGATCTTTATCAGCCTGGAAACATGGTGAAATTATCTTCATAAACCTAGTTGGGTGGCCTACCTGATTCTGACTCTAACAAGATCAAAACCTAGGTGCAACCGACTAAACCCAGAATTTCGGTCAGACAGAGCAGTACGTGGTAAAACAGTCATAACTTTTAAACTACTGGGTGAAAATTCATGATCCAGGTGCCAAAAGAAAGCTAATGAAACCAGGATCAATTCTCCAGAAGACACAGATGTCCAATTCGGCCTCTAAGACACCCAAAACTGAGGTACAACGTACTGGACAGAATCAATCTACTGACAGAATTAAAACGAAACTACAAATCCAATCGGATTCTCAACTCTAATGGAATCAAACAACGAATCGGATGTCTAATTACCCTTGTAGACCAGTAGGATGATGATGATCCGCTGCACAAGGGCCTTCCTCCCTTCCCCTCTCTTCCCTCTCTTAGGGCCGTCCACCGGGAGACGACGAACGGCCGTCGACGTCGGCGGGGAACGGAGATGTTGGAGGGGACCTTGAGGAGGAGCGACGGGGATCACCGGAGATGGCACCACCACTGCGAGGAGGCACCAAGGAGCAGCAAGGGAGCCGGCTTTGGGGAGGAGAGGTGGTGGCCAAAGGGGGAGGGAGGTGGAGGCGGCTAGGGTTTGGGGGGGAGTGGCGCCCCCCCCCTTTTTGGCCGGCCCCCTCTTGGGCCACCTGGGTCGCGGACTACGGCCCAGGTTGATGAAAAATAACATTTACCCCCCCCCCCCCCCCCGCTGATTGGAAAAATCCGACGAAAGTTGTTTCTTTTACTCCCTCCGACTTCTTTCTTTTTACCGATTCGGTTCCGGAAAGTTTTAAATCTCGTTTTCGAATAACATTCCCAGACATTCGAAACGATACAACCTAGCTGGATTTATGAGCTATTACAACCGAGCTGCGCTCGCTGGTGGATTGCCGGTGATTCCAGCCACGGCGGCGCAGGCCAAGGGCAGGAGTGGGTGTGCAATAGTATTGCACACCTAATGGTGGTACTCTCGATGACTGAGCCAGCTGGTACTGGCGGCGAGCCGGAGGGAGGCGGCGCTACCACATACGGCAAGCATTCAAACGATGCTATAGCTCTGCAACGTCCAGAGAAGCGGGTGCTCGAGTGTCTACGGACTACAAGGAGGCTACACTACTACACAAAAGCTCATCACAGACGGTTCGGAACCGTCATCACAGACAGTTTTTAAATCGTCTGAATTTGTATGTCTGTGATAACATGCGGTTATCACAGACGGTTTTTCAACCGTCTGTGATAAGGATCAACACAGACGGTTTTAAACAAAAACCGTTTATGAAGGGCCACTATCACAGACGGTTTCTACAAAGAACCGTCTGTGATATACCACTATCACAGACGGTCTTGTTTGAAACCGTCTGCGATACATTTATACCACAGACGATTTCAATAAAAACTATATGTGATAGTACGGTTCCAACAAAAAACCGTCTGTGATAGTTCGTTGTACCTAACTAATTTTTGCCAGCCTCAGGAATTGCTTGCCATGCCCTCTGAAAACAAACAAGCAGAAACAGACATCACAGATGAATCTAACAACTCAAAGTGATCATTTAACTCAAAATCAATTGCAAAAGAATATTTCAAGTATTGTCGCTAGAGTTACAAATTGAATTACAGTTACAAATTGAATTACAACTACTCAAAGTGAATTACAATATTGAATCAATTTTTTCAAGGTCGTTCATCGGTGTCGACGGCGTGAAACTCTCCGTCGGTGTTAACGATGTCCGCCTTGATGAAGCCGCAGAGCGTCCCTCGAACCCACAAGACATCTTGCATGTCAAGTGCATTTAACTCATTTAAATTTATAATTAGGAAATAATTATTGCGAGATTGACAAACCTGGGGATCGTGCCTCTTAGAACTAATCAATAGCTGCATATGACGGCATGCGTAGAATGCTCATAGGTGATCTCATTTTTGCTAGCGGCACTGCAAAAATATAATTACATATATAGGTACAGTCAGTTTGAGAAGCATTATTACGAAGTATGATATGGGATTATTGTGTTGTAGCGCGTACCGAAAATCGCATCCTGTGAATCAGTGTGGCGCTCAATCCCTTGTATGACCCTCCCTCGGCAACATAGCCGATGAACGACCTACATGATTCCAAAAAGTTATTTTAGTCCATTTGAAACGAAGGAAGACTACAATAGAGTTATGTGCGGAGGAAATGAACATACATGTCGAGTATTCCTTTAAGAAGGGTGAAGTCGTGCTTTTTGTTGAGTAGGGAACCAATGTACAATACCGTGTTCTTCTTGGGAACAATGATTAGAAGAATCCAGTGGAACCTACTCATGTATGTCGCTATAGTCATAAACCTATGTTCAAACGAAATTTGTATAACAAGTAGTGAAGCACTTACTTCTGGTTGCAGGGCACCATTATGTAGTCTCTGTCGTCCAGAGCAAGCAATCCCCTTTTTTTGTAATTCTCAACGTAGGATGCGTCTTGGTTGATTGTTTGCTCGGAGATCACGTGTGGGTCGAGGAAACCCCACTGGTTTTTTGATTCGATGAGCACATTTCATAATGTATCTGTACATAAGCAATGAGTTGTGATATATATCGGTATCACGTGAGTGTAGAAATTGATTGTACATACTTACAGTGTCCAGCATCGTAGAAGTGAGGCATCGAGGGCATTGAGGTTGTATAGGTCGAATAAGTCTTCGAAGCCCACGACAAAGTGGCCCGACTCGTGGAGAAAATGCTCCATCTTGTATCTGACGCTGATTCCAGTATGGCCCCCTCCTCTCGGGTCGTGCGCAAGTACCAGTCATGCAAAGATTGACAAGCTAGTCCTGAGACGGCTATTTCTGCGTCGGAGGCCAACGGACTTCCGATGGAGTATTTCCCGGGCTTGGGAGGCGCCTGAATGTTCTTCGATGGTGCTGCGGTGAGGAGCTTACCCGAGCTAGGTGCACGAGAGAGCTTCCTCCTCCTCTCGGCTGTGAGGAGAAGTGGGGAGGAAGAAGGGAGCAGGGGACAGCTTAAGGGCGGGAACAAGACGGAGGGGAGGCGGTGTTAGAAGGCGGTGCCCAGTGACTGGCTACTGAGGGCGGTGGAGGCACAGCGTTGACGGAGCTCGAAAGAACATGGAGGGCGCATGGCGACTAGCTTCTGCGCGAGCAACAGCTGGGAGGAAGATGACGACAGCAACGCGGGGCCCACACGCCAGCGGCACGGCGCGCGCGGGAGGTCGTGAGGCGGAATTGCATGTCGTCCGATGGAGATCAGACGGTGGGTGCATTAGTGGGTTGGGCTGAGCAGCCGGCTCGTGCGCGCACTGTTTGCGTGGCTTGAGCTCGAGGAATAGTGCCCAAGTTTGACTGAATTTTAATTTTAATTCTCCTAGTTTGACTGGCCTTCAAATATAGTAAATAATTTCATAAAAATATGAAATTTCACAGAGGGGTTCCTGGGGTAACCTAGTACCCATATAAATTTGGAAAATTCACTGTTCATAATTTATTTGGTATATTTTAAATTCTCAAAAGCATAGGTTAATAATCGATTTTGAATTTTCTGTGGGTTATATTGGGTTCCAAAAATTTGGAACAAATTATATTAATTCATGATAATTATTATAGTATTTGAATAAATTATTTCCAGAGGATTTTCATATGTATTTATTACTGTTTTCTTTAGGATTTATTTTTGTAAGTCTAGGTTTACCACTTCGGATAAGATTTTCCTCGTGCAATATATTATGTAAATGCTTAAAAACATGATGCATGCTAATGAGATATATAGTAATCCTATTTATTACTCTGGGGATGAGACAAGTTGGGTTTCTAGTGGTTTCAGGTTATGAGGACATTTGTTTTCGATCATTTGTTCGTAGGAGTCGATGTAATTTTCCATAGTGTGCATGGGAGCACCAATTTTGGTTATTTACATTGCATCGGTATATCCAACATAACTTGCAAGCCCGCTTATCAAATCCTATCGGTCATTTGTACTAAGTTGGGGTTTATCTTGCAAGGGAGACTTGGCTCAATACCACCCTTCTCGCCGAAAAATACCAATTCTCGACGTCCCCAGCCGACACACCATAGGAAGTGTGTTTAATCCGGTGGCTTACGGGCTAGTCGAGTCGAGTGGGTAAAGTAGTACACCTCTACAGAGTTAAATCTATTCGAATAGCCGTGTCCACGGTTATGGACAATCGTTTGAGTTCGAGAGTCACTATTGTTAGACTTTGAATTAAAATTGATAGTTACAACTTGGTGTTCGGCATGAACGGGTGTTATGCATTTTAGTTTACCAAAGTGGGCTGCCACTTTGATGTTTTTTTTGTTCACTTGTTATAGATGTATCACTTTATTACTTGCTTTACTCATACTTCAAATCTGATTTTCAAATGGCAATTGAAAAACTAGTATATGTGGGTTGAAAATAATTGCGGTTTTCTACAAAACTAGAACCTCTAATGCTATCCTTTGATTTGCCCATTATGCATACCTAAATTTCTTTGTGTAAGACTTGCGAGTAAACTTGTACTCAGCCAGATGTTTGCTGGCCTTTTGTTTTTCTCTTTCAGGTGAGGACGATATTGAGCCCGATGAGCTCGGTAGTGCCGATTTAGGTGGCACTGACGAGTAGTGCTATCATTTAACCCCCAGTCGGTTGCCAGGGGTTATGGGGAATACCATGCTGGTCTTTTAGTTTATTTATCATGTTTCTGCTACTACTTTATGATCTCATTTGAATTTGGCCGGTCGGCCACTTTTAATAGTTGTCAACTTAACTATTATCGATATATGTCTTTTGAACCATTAATGTGTGAACGTTGTATGGATGTGATCAATGTTGAAAGTGAGTTTGGGGGTATGTTGGTCGCTGATCTTGGGAGCCAACATGGTCTCATTCTCACTGTAATGAATTCCCTTTTAACTCGTCTAAGTGTGCGCTTGAACCGCTGGAAAACTGATCATCATGTAGTGCTCGTAGAGGAGCAGCACTCATGATCACCGGGGCTCTAGTTTCGGTTGGGCATCTCACTTACATGGAGTTAACTTGGAATTCTTTTACTTGAGGCTAGAGTTATTTCCATAAGACCAGGTAAACCTCGGTCTTACGGAAATAACCCGGGGGTCCTCACACGCATAGCTAAAGCTCCAATTGCATTAATGTCCAAGCTCCACCTCTCTCCTCTTTTCTCCTCACACAAAGCATTAAAATTGATTCCATCTGAGGCGAAACGTTCCCACTAACCTCACCCATGTTACCATCCCATTAATGGAATGTTTCCTACACTACATGCAATCAATTTTACAGTTTCATTCGTTCTTCATTTCAACCCGAAACTATCCATTATTTCCCGAGCGTTCCTCGTCGATTCGAGCACGTCCTCCCCTATATAAAGAGAGCCTAGGGAGCCCTCTCCATCTTCTCAGGAGCCCCTCTCCATCTTCTTAAGGAAGGAATACAGATATAATTTTTGTCCTGAACTGCTCTACAAATAACTCCCAAGTGACTGGTCCCTGCGCCAGGGTCCTAGCAAACAGAACCCCTTCCCACCAGATATCAGCTTGGCCCTTCAGTTGAAAGGCCCCAAATCGCGCCTTCTGCGTGGAAGTCATCTCCAACGCCTCGAACTGTCTTTCCATATACCTTAACCAATCTGCAGCCTGAACTGGAGTACCTGATCCGTCAAAGGTGTCCAGACGAAGTGGCATCCACTCCCGGAGACTCATCCTAGCCTCGGGTGGAACTGCTGCGACAGCGGTTCCTTGGCGAGTCTGTGCCGCCGCGAGAAAGGTCGCTGCAATTCTTGACGGAGTTCTTGGTTCTCCTCGAAGATTATAAATGATATCTGCTGACGCGGCCTAAGCCTCTGCGGCCGAAGGAGTAGCTAAGGCAATCTCCTCAGTAGCAGCACTAGCAGACCCCTCAGACGAAGATGAAGACACAACCGGACCGCGTCCACGACCACGGCCACGACCACGGCCACGGCCTCTACCTCTTGCCATCTAAGAACACCACAACAAAAACTAAACATTTAGCTTAACAGTAATATAAACACAAAACAATTCAACAACTGCTCATCAAATGAGACACATCAATGGAAATGCGCAAACAATGAATTACCCAACCCCTCCTACTGTGCACAGTGTGTCAATTTTAAGATTTTTCTATTAACCACAGACCTAAAGCCCGCTCTGATACCAACTGTAACACCCTGGCTATTCGGAAGCCAAAATATTACCTAAAAGATCTAACATATATCCATCAAGCGGAAGAATTTAAAACATAACTCATATACAAGGGCAGGACTAAAGATTGAATCCAAATGATTATATCAAAGTGTGATCAAGGACCACAGGTAGAATTTAAGCAATCAAAACATGAAGAAAGATGTTAACCACATCTGGCTTAATTTCTTACAGTTCATCAAATTAACGAATGAAAGACATAAGCAAACTTTATTATTGTAACTGGAGTATGCTGATATGAATGAATAGTATGTGTCTACTCCCTCCCAACAGTGGCATCCTCAACAATCACCTAAAATAAACAAAACAAAGCAAGAATGAGTCCGAGACTTAGCAAGTACAGTGAATTATTGGACATACAACAATTATGAACAAGACAACAATATTACAGAATATGACATAACATCGAATGTATAAATGGATGAATGGAATAAATGGATGTATTGAAAGGAATGGACTGCACACATGCTTATACCGGTATAGCTAGTGACACACCCGTCGGTGTTCACTTAAGCCTGCATTTAACAAAATACGGGGATCCAAACCACATTTCATACGGGTATCCAACTCTGCCCACATTGGAATGGTGGGTCCTACGTGCCCATACTGGATTTGATGGGTGTTTAAAATCCACTCCCGTGGATAGAATATGACAAAGGATGCATGTAATGAAATATGAATAATGAATGTGATCGGCTCTAATAATGGGAATAGAACATATGAAAGGAACATAAACATTGAATTTTCTCATGTATCATAAAAACAACACAGTACGAGCATCAGACATTCAGCATTCCCAAATCTTAAGAATATCAAAGTACTTGCCTTCTACGTTATGACGCGTTAGGAGGCAACGAAGGTGCTCCTAAACTCGACGCGTCGCCGCCTACACAAGTATGTGCTCGAAATAAGAACAACATGGTACAAAACGCTACCAGTAATGTTCTACAACACCCTCCCAACAACCCATGAGTTAACTAATAGGCGTATTCTGAAAACAGACAACTCAATCATAGAAATGAATCTGGACAGCAGGTACAAAATAAATCATAACTAATGATCTGAGACTCGGAATGGAGTGCTCTCAGATCCTAGCTACAAAAGTCTAGTTGGTGAGAACCACCAATTCGGCAAAACGAATATGCTAACAAGTAGATGAAAGTATAAGACAGATTCTGTCTGGACGAAAAAGACAGCAGTAAAGAACATATCACCACTTTTACACTACAACTACGATTGGGGTGTTCTTTATCAATCTGGAAAGGATATAAATTTTTTTACAATAACCTAGTTAGGTGAAAACCCTTAATCTTCCAATAACATATTCATATTTTAAAAGACAACTTGACAGTTCATTCTCGTCAGGCAATCAGGACAGTGTGGAAAGATTATGCCATAACTTTTGAACCGTAAGTCGTAATCTTATGTTCTTGGACGCTATGGAAAGCTAAGAACAGTGGATATAAATCTCTAGCAGGTGAAAATCTCAAATTCGGCTTCTAAGGACCCGAAACTAACCACGCGGCCAACTGGACAGAACTGATCTACTACAAACAGAATTCGATCCAAACAATTCTAATCAAATTCGCATCTACTACTTAATCAAACAACGAAGAACGGAAACCGTTACCCTTGAAGAACCCAGGAAGGCGATGAACGAGCCTTGGGGAAGATGATCCCCCTCCTCTTCACCCTCTCCTTCTCTCTTTGGCCGACAGCAATGCTGCCTTCCTCCTCTTTTCCTCACGACAGCCGGCAGCGGGGAGATCCGTTGGCGAGATGGGAAGGCACCACGACAGGGGCGGCACCAGGAGCAGCAGGGGTGGTGCCTAGGGCAGGAGGGGTGGTGGCTTGGGGAGGAAAAGTGGCGGCTCAAGGGGGAGAGGGGTGGCCGGTTGGAAGGGGGGAGGAAAGTGGCGGCTCAAGGGGGAGAGGGGTGGCCGGTTGGAAGGGGGGAGGAAAGTGGCGGCTTGGGGGGAGTAGTGGCCAGCTAGGGTTAAGGGGGTGTGGGGGCGCCTGGGCTTGGGCCTTGTGCGCCTCCCGTCTTTCTTGGCCCACACATGGCCGGCCAACAGGCTGGCCTAGCCTGGGCCGGATGCCCGGGTTCCAAAATCCCCACAAACGTCTTGAATTTTCAATTAATTCTCTCTCCCGATTAAACAATTCTCAAATCAAAATTCGGGGTATTACATTCTAACCCCCTTAATAGAATTCGACCCCGAATTCTAACCGTCAGTACGAATACAGGAACAGAATACCACAGAATTGGAAACAACGAATTAACACATACCCGAAGCAAACAGGTCTGGATACTGATCGCGCATACGGGACTTAACTCCCAAGTAGCCTCTC
Organism: Hsuehochloa calcarea; assembly: GCA_036346395.1. Classification (NCBI taxonomy): domain Eukaryota; kingdom Viridiplantae; phylum Streptophyta; class Magnoliopsida; order Poales; family Poaceae; genus Hsuehochloa; species Hsuehochloa calcarea. Next base: position 4,335,874 of record CM070605.1, on the reverse strand, counting down.
TCTCAGTCTGATGAGACCAAAAAATCTTGACATACTTCAAAGTCTTATTCCTTAGAACCCGCTCTAACTCTTCTAGAATTTTCACTAGCTGGGACTCAAAAGTAAGATCCTGCTCAATACTCACTGGCTCCAGTAGTATAGCATGCTCTGGGTCTCTCAAGAATTTGCTCAACATTGATACATGAAACACATTATGAACTCCGTGCGATTGGAAATGGTCCAACGTACCTCGGGCTAAGCTTCCCTTTGGTACCAAACCGCACTACGCCTTTGGTAGGCGATACTCTCAACAGAACCTCGTCCCCCACTTCGAATTCCAAATCTCGCCTTCTGACATCTGCATAGCTCTTCTGTCGGCTCTGAGCAGCCAACAGATTCTTCCTAATCTCTGCTACTCTAGTCACAGTCTGCTGAACCCAATCGGGACCCAAAACTGCCCGCTCTCCAACTGCATCCCACCACAACGAGGATATGCACTTCCGCCCAAAAGGACCTCAAACGGAGCAGCTCGAATGCTAGCGTGATAGCTGTTGTTATAGGCGAATTCTACCAAAGCTAGGTGATCTTCCCAGCCTCCCTTCCAAGACATAACACAACATCTGAGCATATCCTCCAGTGTCTGTATGGTGCATTCAGACTGACCATCTGTTTGAGGGTGAAAGGCGGTACTAAGACGAAGCTGTGTGCCCAAAGCACTCTGCAAACTTTCCCAGAACTTGGAGACAAATTTGGCATCTCGAACAGAAACAATGGTTTTAGGTACCCCGTGCAACCGCACTATTTCTCGCACATAGAGAGGAACCAAATCACTTGCTGAATTGGTTGTACGAATATGAATGAAATGTGCCGACTTACTGAGCCGGTCCACTATAACCCAAATAGCATCCTTTCCTCGTTGCGTGCGAGGTAAACCAACTATGAAATCCATGAATATGTCAACCCATGGCCAAACTGGAACCTCCAAAGGTTGCAACAAACCTGCTGGTCGATTATGCTCAGCCTTGACCCGCTGGCAAACTCCACAAGATGCTACATATTGAGCGATATCGATCTTCATCCTTTTTCACCTGAAACTCTTCTTCAATTCCTTGTACATCTTGGTCTCACTAGGTTGTACAGTATACGGAGTACGATGTGCTTCTCTTAGAATCTCATCTTTGACCTAAGCCTCCTGTGGTACACAGAGGCGACCTTTGAAATGCAACGTACCAGAATCATCTACAATGAAGTGGCCTTGTTTGCCCTCAACGATTCGCTTCTTCACTCGCTGAAGCATCTGATCATGCTGTTGTGCTTCCCGCACTCGCTTTGGGATAGTTGACTCAAGAAGTAACTGAGTCTCAGCCTGGGCGGTACCCGCAAACCAAAAGGAGATATCCATACGTTCAAAATCAACAATAAGACAACTGAGAGTAGGAGGTGTCGCCTTGCGACTTAGCGCATCTGCTACAACATTCGCCTTACTAGGGTGATACTGAATGGTGAGATCATAGTCTTTTATCAACTCTAACCATTTCCTCTGTCTCAGGTTCAAGTCTTTCTGGGTAAAGATGTATTTCAGACTCTTGTGATCAATGAATATATCACAAGATTCGTTGTACAATAATGGCGCCAGATCTTCAAAGTAAGAACCACTCCGGCAAGCTCTAAATCATGAGTAGGATAATTCTGCTCATGTTTCTTTAATTGTCTCGATGTATAGGCAATCACTTTGCCATCCTGCATGAGTACACAACCAAGTCCAACTCTAGATGCATCTGAATATATTGTGAAATGTTTTCCCGGCTCAGGAAGAGTAAGAATTAGAGCAGTCACCAAACTATCTTTCAAAGTACAGAAACTGTGCTCACACGCATCAGACCACTGAAATTTGACACACTTCTGTGTCAACTGAGACATCGGTCTAGCAATGGTTGAAAAAATATCTACGAAACGCCAGTAATAGCTGGCTAAACCCAGGAAACTCCTCACTTCCTTGACATTGATTGGCCTTTTCCATTCTACCACTGTTGAGATCTTGCTAGGATCAACTGAAATGTCCTCTTGATTGATTACATGGCCCAGAAACCCAACTTCAGAAATTCATAATTCACACTTCTTCAGCTTGGCATAAAATTGGTTCTCTCTTAAAGTCTCAAGAACCATCCTCAGATGCTGGGCATGATCCTCTTCCGTCTTGGAATAAATCAGGATATCATCAATGAATACTACAATAAAATCATCAAGGTATCGATGCAGCATATTGTTCATAGCTTCCATAAAAACTGCATGAGCATTAATTTGTTAGCCCAAAGGACATAACCTTATACTCATAATGGCCACACCTCGTAGAGAAAGCCGTCTTTTCAATATCTTGCTCTCGAACTCGAATTTGGTTATAACCTGACTAAAGGTCAATTTTGGAGAATATTTTAGCTCCCTTCAGTTGATCAAAGAGATCCTCAATGCGAGGTAAAGGATATTTATTCTTCACAGTAGCCTAATTAAGAGCCCGGTAGTCCACACACGTACGCCAACTGCCATCTTTCTTCTTAGTGAACAGAACAGGCGTTCCCGACGGCGAAACACTGCGCCAAATCATACCTTTGGACAGTAAATCGTCCAATTGCTTCTTCAACTCCTCTTGGAAAGGTCGAGCCAAACGGTAAGGAGTCATTAAAATAGGTCGAGTTCCCGGAATAAGATCAATCCGGAACTCCACTTTCCGCTCTGGAGGCATCCCGGGAAGCTCCACAGGAAAGACATCAGGAAACTCGTTCACCAAAGGAATCTCCTCAATACGCAGTGAAGAATCAGTCTTCTCGCTGAGAGATCAAAGCAACCCAATGGTTGAGGCCCGGTTACTAGGAAACAGACTAGCCAACACGAACAAGGAATCAGACGGTGCACTGCCCTAAAACACCAATTCTGCACCGGACGGGGCTTGCAAAGTCACCGTCTTCAAGAAACAACAAGTATGTGCTACTCTGGGCCGGACAGGGCTAGCCTGGGCCGGATGCTCGGGTTCCAAAATCCCCACAAACATCTTGAATTTTCAATTAATTCTCTCTCCCGATTAAACAACTCTCAAATCGAAATTCGGGGTATTACAGGTTCTCTCTTCACTGCCGGCCGACAATGAGCGTTCCGCCGCAACCGAGGTGAGCATTGTGTTCTCCACATTTCCCTCTTTGTTTCGCCTCAAATCCCAGCCGCTAACTCCTCTCTGTTTGCTCAGAACGGCAGCGCCAACCCGCTGGCTGCCGAATGTCTACTCCGTCGAGGCCCACCGCCATCCGACATCCCCGGTCAAACCGTATGCACCGTTGGGTTCACCTCCCCACGTTCTACATTGTACTTCTGTCACCATTGCCAAAAGAGTACCGAATCATCGCCGGCCATATCAAGCCATGACGATGAAAACGCGTACGTCGCGTTCCTCGCTTCCTCGGTGGGTTTTACCAAAAATCCATGCACGTCATTATCACTGCCACGTCGCCGGGTTTCCATTTTGCCCGTTCATTGGCCACCTCACTGTCTACCTTGCTGGAGCCTCCATCATGCCCTTGCGCTCTGCTCTCTATTCAGTTTCAATTCTGCGTGTTCAGTTCTATTTGTTGTGCTCTCTGTTGATGCATTGTATGTATGATTTGTGGGACCTCTATCTCATACTCACATTTCTATTCCATATAAACATCCTTCTCTCACTAGCAAATGGGACCACAATGCATTCACTCAATTTTTTTGGCTTCAGATTGCACGTAAAACATCCAAAACAGCGATTTTGAGTGAACATCAATTTTTGGAATTTTATTATTTCATGTGAATCTCAACATTTCGGATGTTTGTTCTCCCTCAAACGAACTCTGATTCTGTTCATTCAAATTCCTAAATTCATCTAAATTCGATATCTTCCTTCTAGTATTTATTTTATAATTTTTGGATTTTATTTTAATTTTATTTGAATTTGGCTCGTTACACGTATAAATTTCGACGACTTCAGAGAACCGGATTTCGACGCCATTTAAAAACAACAACTAAGTGAGAAAGGCAAGTTACTTCTTTGATCATATTTGATCCTATTATTTTAAGTTATTTAATTCTGTTTTAAATCATTACTGCATGCTTATTTCTATTCAACGTAATTTAAATTCCTGTTTTAAATTTATGGCTACTCCCAACTCCATTGATATGGCCATATATTGACATTGAAATATACATACCTTGACACATTAGATAAAATCTGGTTTATGCATATGAACTATTACATTTTGGAAAAAATTATGCTTAGTCATGCTTAGACCCAAAATAATTCAATTTGGGAATTTTCAGACAAAAATCAAATGTTGTTTAAATTGTATCCATAGCATTGGTGTGCCATGGAAGTTTTCAAATGATTTTATAAAATGAAATAAAATCAAAAACTGGTTTGAACTTGGGCAAAATGGATAGATGGTGGGTGCAAGTTTATGCACAAGCTTAATTCGGTAATGGTTGAGGCCTAGAGATTATTTTGGAAGTCGCCCCGTCAATTAAGGACCGGTCTACGAGCTGCAGATTGTTAAGCCAAAATCATAGTACCACACGTCTGAAGTGGGACAGACCTAGCTAACTAATTTGCAGTGTTTCACCGCAGTTGTGCCATCCGGTTGTGTGGGTGTCCGAGTGTTTTTATATTCCCGCGTGGCGCAAGAGGGGGGCTTCCGGCGGTGAGTCCAAAGGAAGTGAAACCTTAGCAAGGCGGGCTACGATGGAATGGCGCATTGTAAAGGCCTTGTCGCCTCTAGACTGCTTACCTAAGGTAGTGAGCAGTGGTACCAATGGATGCTAAACAAACTAGAGATGTCGTGTTGTGTGGGTAAAGTTGTACAACCTCTGCAGAGTGTCAATCTATTCGAATTGTTGTATCCACGGACATGTTGAGCAAAGCCTTTCATGGATTAGAGTTTGGTTTTGATTTCAAAATTATTTATAAATCAATTTATATAATGGATTGGTGTCCATGAGAAAAATTGTGGGTTGAAGCCTCGGCATAGTGCCCGTGTTTAAGTTAGTGTTAGGTTGGTGCCTACACTAACTTTATTAATTATGTTAAAACTCAATATTAGATATTAAAAAACTTGAGCTTTTGAACTTAGTATTGTATTTGAAATGTCAAATATTGCTTTTGCATAAATAACCCTATAAGCCATCCTTTGATAATATCCATGCATGCATTATAATCTGTTATTGGGTGTAACTTGCGGAGCACGGTTGTTTGAGCTCACTCTTGCTTAATGCAAATAAATTTCAGAAGAGAAGGACTTCTCTACTGGTGTGTATCTCGACGACTAGGTCGTTACCCCAGTCGATTGCCTATGCCAGATCAGCTGGACTCTACTACTTTTTCTTCGTCTTCCGTTGTGTTCTTTATTGTTGGCTTGTAAGCCTATTTTCTAATAAACTCTGATTATTAATAAAGTTATGCAATTTATGGATGCTACCATATTTGTTTATTGTGTGAACTAGCTACTGATCATGGGACTAGTTCAGAAATACACAGAGGATTTGAGGGTGTTACTCTCGGGTCTGACCATTTGGATCTTCGTTTGGCTTGATGTCTCTAATTTGCATATTCTTTATTGCTTACCTTAATTTAATTCTTCATTACCTACATTATCCAAATTCTCTTGCTCATTTTGAAAGCCGTTAGTTCCATCAAATTGAATATCATATTTTTCTTCAACCATACTGGTATTTTTTGTGAAAACATGATAAGCTTTGCTATTTGATGAATATCTAAGTAAGAAATCAACATCGCATCGACTTGCAAATTCTAAAAGACGAACACATTTTCTCAAAATGTTACACTTGCAACCAAATACACGAAAACATAAGATGTTCGGTTTTGTTCCAAGAAGATGCTCATAAGAAGTCTTTTTCAAAAGATGATGGAAATAAAGATGATTTATGGCATGACAAGCGGTATTGATTGCTTCTGACTAAAATCTATCGAAAGTATTATAGTCATAATGCATTGTCCTAGTCATTTCAATTAATGTATAATTTTTTCTTTCTACAACTCCATTTTGTTCCGGAGTGTAGGTAGTCGAAAGTTCATGCTTTATTCTAAGTTCATCATGAAAATCTTCAATTTTGGTGTTCTCGAACTCGAAACCATTATCACTAAGGATTTTCTTAATTTTGAGATCAAATTCATTTTGAGCCCTTTTTGTAAAACTTTTGAAAATGCCAGAGGTTTCGACTTTGTTATCTAGGAAGAATATTCATGTATATGTTGAGTAATCATCCACAATGACTAAAAAATATCTATTTCCCCCGATACACTTATAGGTTGTTGGCCCAAACAAATCCATATGTAAGAGTTCCAATGGTCAAGAAATTAACATGATACTTTTGAAAAGATGAGAATTTGCGACTTAGTTCCTAGCTTGACAAGCACTACAAAATCGATTTTTCTCAAACTTCACATCTTTCAAGCCAACGACTAAATCATATTTGAAAATGTAGGACCGGAAAGGCGACTAGGGGGGGTGAATAGGCGCTTTCTCAACTTTCTCGCCTAAATCAAATTCAACACGAACTTTACTCCTTTAGCTATGAAAGCTAAGAAGATCGATGGCGCCGCGATGGAAGCCTTGTCTTGAATCGATAACCCGACAACCACACGACACAAAAGTGGAGACTTAATCTCAAAGGCGGATCAGGCACAGGCGGTCGACCGGATACCAAGGGCGGTCTGACCGACGTTCAACCAATGATCGGCCAAGGCAACTAATCGCGGTCGGACCGGTGGACAGCGATTCGACCAGCGATCTGTGATCTAAAAATCACGGTGGTCGGACATTGTTGAAACACCGGTCTGACCGGTTCAGTCCAGTACTGAAAAATGAAGCCCAAATCCAAAACGAAATTTGATCCAACTTTTGATTCAACCAAAGAAACTTGACCAAATTTGAGCACACCTCCTAATGATATTAGAGACCTATTTCTAGCGGCGATCCTTGGATCCACTTGCAGAATCGATCTCTCAAGGATTTAACAAAGAAGTGCACAAACCCTAGAAATATGACAATCTTTGATTCAAGACTTGCTTGTGGGGGTTGATGGTCTAAATGATTCTAGGAGTACTCCCACACATCAAAGCAAGACAAGGTGGGTCAATATACCAAGTTTTAACCACTTGAATCAAGGAAGCACCAAATCCATCCAAATGAGAGAAGAACACAAAAGAGAGACAAATGAACTCTCAAGCAAGCATCATAAGATTGATTGATCTCACAAGATGCTTACAAAGCCACTCCCTCAAGGAGGACAAGAGCTCACCAAGGAGCAATCACAATCTCTCCCTCTCTTCCTCTCCAAGCCCTAATCCTAGAAAAAGGAAGGGATAACCAAATAGAAGCTTCAAGGGGGTTTTACATCTCCCCCCTTCTATTTATAGGAGAGGACTAGGGTTTCACTTTTGGGACCCATTCACACATGGGACCCACACACAACATCTGTTGAAGCAATCGCCTGCTTCACCACGTGTAGGTTGATCAGCGGTTCTCATCACGTCGCCAAGCCTCTCTTGTCCGAATCCCATCGGAACCTCCCAGAGACTTGCACCGATATCCGCACCGTCTGATCCAACCAGCTGCACCGAACTACCCGTTCGATCCATGTTGCCTATTCTGCACCATGCTCGAGTCACACGACCTCACCCGGTATCCATGATCGTTCTGGACCTCAGCTCTCCAAGCGTAGTCCCGATCCACCTCACCGTTGACGTCGTTGACCTGCACAGCAATAGACAAACAAATCGTTTCCGGGAACAAGTTCTTCACAACTTGACCCACATTAGTTCCACAATGCAATATACATCAATAAAGTATTGATAACCAAACATAAGACGCAATCAAAACACATCAATGCAAACTTGGCTTACCTCCAAGTCATCGCCGGTCTGACCGCCCAACAAGGCCGGTCCGACCAATTTCAGGCCGGTCGGACCGCTCCCACAACGGCGGTCGGACCGGTCAAAACAAGCCAAAATTCGGCTTGAAAATCCGAAACCTTCTGGAATTTTCAACTCAATAGAACTTTTGACTGGGAGCTCCAAAAATGATGCAACCACATCCAGGAGACTCCACTCACCTGCCTACACAACCTATTTTTGGCTTAGCTCCAAAAGCCACTTTTCAGCTCACCGGTCGGACCGGCCACCATGGCCGGTCGGACCTCCACAGCGGTCGACCACCATCGACCCGCGATCGACCACTGTGGTCCGACAAAGACGTAAGCAAACCCCAAAAACGCGAGATTTTGCAAACCAACAAAGTCATTGCCAATTGACTCATCATCCTGAGATCGTGCACATATCCTCACGATATCCACAGAAAAGCTTTTCAAGTTGAATCATATCAACATGAGCTAGACTTCTATGCCAAAGCTAAGCTGAAGAGGTTTTTGCAATTAAAAAAGTTTTTAAGCATGAATCATTTGAGGAAAAATTAACTAAATAAAAATTTTCAAATCTAAATACTTTGACAGATAAATAATTATTATTTTCATTCAAAATAGAAACACCATCTTGAGAAAATAAACAAGTTAAACCAAGATCACATATTTGAGCAACAGATACCTAATTGAAATTTAGCGATTCAACTAAATATACATTAGAAATGGAAAAGTCATTTGAGATAGCAATTTTACCCAATCCTATTACCCTTCCTTTGCTATTGTCACCAAAAGTGATCTTGTCATTTCCTTATCCATTCTCGAATGTGGTGAACATTTTTCTATCACCAGTCATATATTGAGTGCATCCACTATCAAGCACCCAATGTTTTTCACCCGTCTTGTAGTTTACCTATAAAACAAGAATCAAGTTCTTTTAGGTACCCAAATTTGTTTGGGTCCATGGAGATTAGTAACTAAGGTTTTGGGCACCCCAAATAGCATTCTTTTTTGCGTCTAAAATTGAAGTGCCAATGAACTTTGCTATAACCATGCTATATTTAGATTTTATAAGCATGTAGCATGAATCATAAATGTTATAAGTCTTAGTTCTAGCAATTGTGCACGCATTTTATAAATGTCCTACATTATGACATTTGTTGCAATATTCAACATTTTCTTTTACAAACTTTGCGGGCTTGTAAATTTGCTTCTTATCTTTCTTAGGAATAAACCCAAGTCCTTCCTTGTTGAAGGAGTATCTTTGCTCACTCAATAGCTTGACAATGGTTACTTTTCACTTGAATCATGTTTCCAAACTTTTTCTCAATTTTGTTAGTTGCTCTTTTCATTTATTATTTTCAACAATGAGCAATGGATCACATGCTTTAGCCATACTAGCATTTGAATCTATTTTAGAGCAACATGGTATGGCTAATAGATCATCACATGAAGTAGAAGTACTAGACATTGAAATAGCATTTGAATTGACTTCTATTCTAGGCATATCATTCATTAAATTACAAGTAATTCCAATATTTGAATGAGATTTTTCAATATCCTTTAGAAGGAGAGAGTCATAAACTTCCTTTAGCTCCTCATAAGTGTCTTTTAGAGAGATATACTCTTTCTTCAATACCTTAAATTTTGACTTATCTTTTCCAAAATATTCATTTAATTCTTCAAGTATATCTATTAGTTCATCATATGAAGGTTCACTGTTACTAATGCATTTTTACCTTATCTCATTTTGCCATGAGGCAAGTAGGAGAAGAGTGACAGCGCTTCCTTGCCTCTTTTCTTGGAGTACCCTTCATCATAGGAATTGGAGTTGTAATATTCCTTGTCGGAGTCCCATTCTCCAACATGAGCTTCATTCTTGCTATCTTTATGAAGATTCTTCAAAACCTTCTTCTTGTCATTGTATTCCTTCTTCTTTGATGACTTGCCCTTGGCATCCTTTTTGTTAGGGCAATAAGAAGCAATGTGACACTTCTCATCGCACTCATAGCAATGGATATTTCTATATCGCTTGTTGTCATTTGAGAATTGTCCCTTTTCGTTCTTGTAAAAATTTGAGCTTCAAAATGGGCGTCTTCTCATGAATCTTTTCATTCTCCTCACAAGGAGAACGAATTCTTCTTCGGAGTCATCGTCTTCTTCCTCCGCTTCATCACTTGATTCCACTTTCGCCTTGAAAGCAGTAATCGTCTTCTTGGAGGAGGATAGCTCCAAGAGCTCCTCCTTGTCCTTCTTATACAACTCATTGGTGATAAGATTACCCAAGAGACCGGTTGGTGTCATTCTCGGCAATTCGAAAGAATTGAGAAATAGAGTCACCAAAGTCTTATATTTCTCTGGTAGAGCACTAAGCATCTTGCGCACAATATCAACATTAAGAAGGTTAGTACCTAGACCCTTGATCTCATATACATGAAGCGACATTGTAAAAGTTTCATATTTGATCCGAAGCCTATGCAACTTGGTTTCTTTGATCGTGGATATGCCCTCATGAATTTCGGAGAGCATAGTACATATCTCATGAGCAGTTTCAAGGTTAGTCACTCGATTGAACTCATCTGCGTTCAAAGCTCCAAAAAGAGTGTTCTTTGCTAGAGCATTGAGGTGGGAGTTTCGTTCCTCAAGATCTGTGGGATGTGTAGGATCGAGGGCCATAACAAAACCATCACTAACAATTCTCCAAGTGCTTGGGCTCATGGCCTTTAAATAAATGGATATTCTAATTTTTCTAATTAGCATAATTTGATCCATCAAATAAAGGTGACATGCCTATTGACATTCCCTTACTAACCATCCCTTCTCTCTTAGATGGTTAATTAAGCCTAAAATTAAAGAGATCAAGCTCTGATACCACTTGTAGGATCAAGAATGACCGACTAGAGGGGTGAATAGGAGGTTGTAAAAATTCTTGTGCTTTTTTAAACAATTTTAACAATTGTGATCTTAATAAAGAAATACTAGCTATGATCACAGAGCTCAAACAACTCAAGATTATGCCAATACTAAAAAATAATTCTAGCTAAGCAAGTCTACTCAATTAATTGTTAGCAATGTAAATGCGGAAATAGTAAAGGCAAGAAATAAACCACAATTGAGATAATGATGTTTTTCCCATGGTATCAAAGACTTGCCAGTCTTCACTAGTCCATATTGAGGTAAATCCAACCAAATTAGACCAGCTCCACGAATTAAGCCTTAACACCTCGATCACTATCGTTACTCTTCCTCCACTCCGGAGTTGGTGAGCACGCAACCACTTCATAATTCCTTGTTGGGTAACTTTACAAGCTTCTTTGAAGTGATCACCGCGCAACTTCTTCTCCAAGTCGTCTAGGTGCCGGCAAGCACAAATAGTAACAAATCGTCGCGCTCGCTTGAAGACAATCAGGTGCCAAAGTGATCAACTAATGATGCAATGCACTTGAGTAACTCTCAACTACCTCAAAATGTGATGCAAATGAGTGGAAGAGAGAGCACCAGAGCCTCAAGTGTATTCAATATGGTCAAAGTTTCTAAGCTTGGTGCAGGTGGGGTGTATTTATAGCCCCCAACCACAAGACTAACCATTTGGAAAAAAATTGCTAAACTTTTTAGCATTTGCGGTAATACTGTTGTTCAAACCAGGTATCACTGTGATCGATGAATAACTGTCGACTGATGTTCATTAAATGAGCCAGTTATAGCCGTTATAAAAAAAGTTATGGTACTACCGCCAACTTAAATTTGGTACTACCGCACAACGGTAATACCGCTCAACTAAAGCTGGAAGACTGATTTCCAAAGGATAAAAATCACAAGAAAACACTCTCTCTAGAAATAGCATACCGCCATGTAAAACTCGATATTACAGCACAACGGTAATACCGCTCAAGAAATGCAGTCATACTATTTTTAGAATTCAAGAGAAACTCCCAAAAACAAGTTCACTAGAAAATACATACCGTCAACTAGATTTTGGTACTACGACCTGCGGTAATACCGCTCATCAAATGCTATCATAACTATTTTGGGATTTCAAGAAAAAATTCTAAAAACATGCTCTCCGGAAAATACATACCGCCAACTAGAATCTGGTACTACCGACTTGCCACTATGATCCCTCTTAATAGTACATCATTTAACTTATAAATCTGATTTTTTTTCTCCAAACATCGAGATTGGTAAAATACTACAAAAGGATCCTTAGGCTATGATACCTTTGCCTTGAGCCATGTTGATCTTTTATCACCTTTACATTGCCATTTGCATGTCATTATTCAAACTCCAGAACTAAACCTTAAAACATCTTTGCACACATATTAGTCCCATAATACATTGCTAACATTAATTACCAAAAATCTTTTTTAGGGGCCTAGATGCTTTCAGTAGGGAATCATCTTCGTGGCGGGTAATCATTTTTATAAAACAAAGTATAAATTCAGCGCATGAGACGAAGAGATGGCACATCGGGGATGAGATGAAGAGACGCATATTGGGGAGCTGAACTGGCAATGAGCGTTTAAGAGATACATATCATAGACACTTTCAACCACAAATCGTCTGTGATAAAACATTATCATATGTTGTTCTTCTCAAGAACGGTCTATGAATTATCACAAACAGTTAGTATTTCAAACTGCCTATGATTTCTACAAATATCATAGACTGTTTGTGAATATTCACAGACGGTTCTTGTTAATAACCATTTATCATAGATGGTTCTAGCCATCGCTAGTAACGTAGATGGTCACACTTGTAAAACCGTCTGTGATAATTATATCACAGACGGTTTCTGGGAGCCGTCTGTGATGAGGCGTCTAGTATAGCCTATTCTGTAGTAGTGTACACCAGTAAAGTGTAAACTAAGTAGGTGCAAATCTAGAGTACAATCGGTGTGAAGTTAAGATTTTCAATGTCAGGTGCTAGTACTTATCTTCATAGTTCAGTAAAATACACAACATAATTTTTTCCTGTAACATCTACAGTACCGATGAATAAAAAACATGCACAATGACGACACGAGATACAGGTTGGTATAACTCTGAAAGAACACCTAATGAGATAATGGGGAGATTTGATTGTTTAGTTCCCAATGCCAATTTTATCTCGATTCCGGGCGGCGGGCGCGCGGCGAGCATGTGCCATGTGGGGCGAGCACGCGGAAGGCGACATGTGTCTCCTACCGGCATGTTCACAGTGATATTTTCATACTTTCGCTCCGGAGAGGACTACTTTTACTATTACGAGGTGCAACAGTGTCAAATAAGCCAAAAACTCGTTGTAAACTTCATGTACAATATTCATAAATTTCCCTCTCTCCTTCCATATCTCATTTGGACAACACAAATATTCGTCTTCTAACCTTGCTTTGTTTAAAACAATAATTTTTTTCGAGAGTACAAAATAATAGTTTGATAATTCAAATCGACAAAAACAAAATCAGTTATCTGACCACCACGAGTAAAAAGAAGAGAAAATATTCACAAAAACACGTGGAAAGTCGTTAGTGTTCTCTTAGCATTCTACACTCATGTGACCCTCTTCAATAGCAGGAACATCATGGAACAAACATACTTTAGACTAGAGCTGGCCAAATGAGTGGCTCGACCCGGCACGACACAGGTACGAGCCGGCCAGCCCATCTAAGCATGGCTCATCCTGGCCTGGCTATTAGATGTTCCATGTCGTGCCAACCCACATGCTGGGGAGGCGGCCCAGGCACGGCCCCGTCGGCCGTTCATGCCGTGCCAGGATAGCACAAGCCCGTTTGGCCCAGTGGGCCAAGGCTGGCCCATTTAGCCTATTTGGCCCAAAAAAATTAGAAAAAAATTCAAAAGATAGATAAATATGTAAAATTCAAAAATAGATACGAAAATTGAAAAAAATAAGATAATCATATTGACAATGTAATAAAGAGCTTTATTAATGTTCAACTAGCTGCCTTGTTAAAACCTTCGCCAAGTAAAATCTCAAAATGAGAAAACCTTAGCAAATGAAAAGGAGTACAACCTATAGTCTACATACATCATTGTTCTATGTGTTATTGTCTAAGTCCAGATTTTTGAACACTTTCGACAACTCTGAATTTTCCACAAAGTGTTGTGTTCGTGAATTAGCTTGTTCCCAGTCCTTCGCACTTAGAAGTATCTCTATCATCTAACTCATGAGACTTGTTCTTCTCTCCTCCAATATTCTTCCAGCAAGACTGAAAGTAGACTCGGAGAAACCGTCGAGACAGGAACAAATAACACATCACATGCAAGTATGGATAACACGGGACATGCTAACTTATGGGCATGCCACCATTGCAAAATGTTGAAACCTTCTTAGTTGAAATCCACCATATCGTCGTCCAGATAAGTGAATAGTTCCCCACTCCTTGTGGGTCTTGGCTGAGTAGGCAGCGGTGTAGAAGAAGAAGACATAGACCTAAAGGAAGAGCCACCAAAGATCTTACCCCATATATTTTTCTTGCTACTTGCGGTGGGGAGCTACTGAAGGTCGTTGTGAGCGGACTTGCCGAAACTTATTTTCATATCTTTGGTAAACCTCGTATAATCGAGAATGAACATCTACAAAATAGTTAGTATAGTGTAGCCTGTAGCATCACTAAAAAGATCAAGTACACTACCAAATACATCAATTTTACCTCTAGGATCTAAAAGAAATCCAAATGCACATAGGTAAGGGGTTTCTCTCTAATATTTAAGGTATTTACTTTTTATGGCAACAATAGCACGTAAAACTAAGTCATTTTCATACATTTTCAATTGAGTAGCAATCTATAAAATTGTAATACCTCGGCCTGCTCGTAGCGTGGCCCATGTGGCCCATGAGGAGTTGTGTGGTGGGATTAGTCCCACATTGCTTGTCTCAAGTGAGTTGTTGTGGTATATAATGCCTGTTGGATCCAAACGTAGCACCTCCGGGTTAACCCTTTTACATGAAGCGAGGACGAAAGTGTAAGTGAGGTACTATGTGTGGCGGGTCCGCCCCACGGTGGGCTGGACATTGAGCCGATTTTGGGTCAGGGTGTTACAGATGGTATCAGAGCATCAACCTTATTGACGGCGCGTGCGGGATGCGGCGCGGGCATATGGCGCATGGCGCATGTGGGCCCGGAGTGGACACATGGCATGGCATATGTGCTGCGACCTTTGGGCCTTGCGGACGTGTACCGAGGGGTGGTTACGGGCATTTGCACAGTATGCGGTATCTTTGCCGAGGGCGTCAGCCCTTAAGGGGGGGTGAATGTAATACCCCGGCCTGCTCGTAGCGTGGCCCATGTGGCCCATGAGGAGTTGTGTGGTGGGATTAGTCCCACATTGCTTGTCTCAAGTGAGTTGTTGTGGTATATAATGCCTGTTGGATCCAAACGTAGCACCTCCGGGTTAACCCTTTTACATGAAGCGAGGACGAAAGTGTAAGTGAGGTACTATGTGTGGCGGGTCCGCCCCACGGTGGGCTGGACATTG